>NW_012192829.1:1688-41626 GCF_000504015.1 Erythranthe guttata
TAATTATTAATTTATCGATAAGTTAATATTTCGCTAAATTAATGAAATTTTGATGGTCCCAACTGTATTAATTTATAGAGGTTTAACTGTAGTGCATAATGCATTCTGAATGAATTTTTCAAGTTACTGAAGACAATTTAAAACTACGAAGTGCAAAAATAAAAATACATCACATCAACATATTTAAAAAAAAAATCACAAAAAAAAAATATTTTACAAAAGAAAAAAGAAAATCCTTCAGCTATTACCATGTTATCAAATTACTTGATAATCGTAGGTCCTTTCAAAGATTTCTACCAAGTATTTTCACCAATTATAATAAAAATTCTATCGATCGAATAATTTAATGATAATTTTTTATTATTATTATTATTTAACAAAATATAGTTTTTTCAGTAATTCGATGTGATTGTTATTTTTTGCACCTGCTACGCTCGAAGTCAAGTTGGATTTTGAAAAAATAACAGTTTAATTGGTTAACTTCCACCGTGAAAATAAAGAAAAAACAATAAAAAAAAATAGTTGCCCTTATTAAATTTTAAATATATAATTTACGTTTGCATTGTAAATGATTAATTATTGTGTTTTGAGACTGCAAAAATGTTATTACTTTGAGCGAAAGTTAAAATTAAACCAATAGCTTTTGATTATGAGACTTTTGATGGTGGGAAAAAAGTTGGCAATAGGTGCAAATTGCAATCTTATTAATTAGAGTAAATTGCAAATACTACCCCTGTGTTATCTCGAAATAGCAAAAACCCCCCTGTGATAAATAAACTAGCAAAAACCCCCCTGTGAAATTTAGTCAAAGGCAGAATCCCCCCTAGCTGATTTTTTAGACTTGAAATGACAAAATTGTCCCTCAAAATGTATTTATATATATATACATATTATATGTATATTTATTCTTTTTAATTTATTTGTTTAGAAATTAAAAAAAAAATAGTAAACAACTAAATTGATTATTTTTTAAATAAAATAATTAAAATATTTATAAAATATAAGAATTTATTAATTGCAAGACTCCAGGGGTATTTGTGTCTTTTTATATCAAGTCAACCCTCAAATAGTTCTATAGGGGGGTTTTTGCTATTTAAATAATTTCACAGGGGGGTTTTTGCTAGTTTATTTATCACAGGGGGATTTTTGCTATTTCGAGATTACACAGGGGTAGTTTTTGCAGTTTACTCTATTAATTATAAAGAGACTTTACAAAAAGTTACATTTCTTTCATGCCAATATAGCAATAACTTTATCTCTTAAGGACCAATTTATTTTTATCATTTATTTTTTAAAAAATAAAAAAAATTTGTTTTTATTGGCATAATTTCTCATTAATGTGCACCAATTATAGAGTACGGAGTATATAAGTACGTACCTGATCACTTATTGGATTTTACTTGAATGTTTTTAAATTAAATATTTTAATTAAGTTCCTAAGAATTGAATTTGAGGTGGTGTTTGCAAATGCTTTTTGAAAGTGATTATGCGGTTTTTTTTGCTCATAATCTGTTTTTAGGTGTTTGCAAAATCAACTTTTGTTTTTGCTTCTCTTAAAATAATCTGCTTTAAGCTATTTTTTTAAAAGCATCCATAACCCTGCTTTTTCAATTTTAGTTCATTTTCCGAAATATTTGCAAACACCCCCAACTTTTAGAAATAAACACTTAAAACTAACTTAAATCACAATCACTAACTTCTGCTTTTAAATAATCATTTGCAAACACCACCTGAGGCGCATGGTATAAGCTGACGAGTCAATGAAATAAGGGCAAATTACGGATACCACTAAGGTATGGTTAAATTACGAAAAAAATTTATTGTTTGGATAGTTGTAATGATAAAAAAAAAAAAAAAAAAAAAAAAAAAAAAAAAAAAAAAAACTATTTTTGTTATATATTTATGCTACCATGCTTATATTTTTGAAAATAATTGGACTAAAAAGTAAAAACTACAATATTTAGTTCAAAATATTAAAACTAGCTAGCAAATAGTGGTACCAAGTTATGTAATTGGTTTAGCTTAGTTTTTCGGATAGAATAGGTTTAACTTATTTTCGCCGAAAATAAGAGGGGTACTTTTTTCTTGAGCCGAACTGAGTTTTAATGATTTTTTTTGTAATTCTTCTTGTTATTAATAGAAAAAAATCGGGCAAAAAAAATGTTATTAGGGTATTTTTCGCATGTTAACTATATGTGCACGTGTGCATAATCAATCTACAAATTAACTTTGTTTACTAATATGGGTTTCATTAATTTTGAAGTTTAGAAACAAATAAAGAACAAATTAAAATAGCAAAATCAAGAAAGTGATCCCAAAACATGGAATGGTGGTGGGGTTAAGTTCTCAATTATTGAACTCCATGAATATGCAAATCAAAACTCTTTATTTCTCTCTTCTCTTTTTCTTTTTTCTTCTTTTTTTTTTTAAAAAAAACATTCTCCAATACTTTTAATGATTCATATTGCCGAATTAATGAACGTGTACGATCTCAGCCGATATCAGTTATCGTAAAATTAATTGATGATATAAAACGTACATAATTCGATAATAACTCGAGTTACTCTCAAAACATCCCTTCTTTGCTAGCCTTTATTTGGATATTCAATCATTTGTCATTGCAAATTAAAAAAGAAAAGAAAAAAAAACACACACACGCACAAGGAATTCCTAAGCTACACCAAAAAAAAATAAAAAATAAAAATAAAAAAAGATTGTCACACTCACATAGATACATAAATATCCTTGATAGATATTAGGTATCAATATTTTTATATCCTCTAAGATATAGTAATTAAGTTAATTAATCCACAAAATTAAACTTGAACACAAAGTCCCGGACCTTTATAAATTCATGGGGAGATTCACTTATAGATCCTCTCTTATCAGTACTTAACATTTAATTACAGATTAATTATATCTGTAATCACTTGGTTTAAAGTTTATACACTTGGGCTAATCTTGCTTTTTCTGCTTTAGTAAAGCAGCTGGTAATTAAAGCACTTCAATATTTTAGTTTAATATAATGACATTGTGCTTTGTATTTGAATTTAGAACATAATTAAGTTAATTAACCACATTCCAGAATTTAATTATTTTTTGAAGTACTATTACAAACAAAATCGAGTTGAATAGAAATATTATTGTTAAAACCTTTTTTTATAAAAAAATTGAAAAAATATATTTCGGCATGCCTTGTTGTTATTGTCTTGATTAAAAATTAAAACAAAAATATTATATGATATTTAATATCGCCCACCATGGGGCTCGAACCCATGACCACAAGGTTAAGAGCCTTGCGCTCTACCAACTGAGCTAGACGGGCTTTTTGATATTTTCTTCTTTTAATGTTAAATATCCGTATCAAAAAGGTTGATGAACAAAAAATTATACGCCGTTGCCGGGGATCGAACCCGGGTCACCCGCGTGACAGGCGGGAATACTTACCACTATACTACAACGACTTTGATGGTATAAAATCTAATTAGTTACTATTTTAACTTACTTATATTAATATGGTGAATATATAATTCTTAACCATTTAAATTTTTATTTCAACCTGCACTGCAAACCTAAATTAATTTTTTTATAATTTTATGTGTAGCAATTTACCCATTTCTGTTTTCGTTTTCTTTTTTTTGTTTCAGGATTTGGGCTTTTTAAGGGGTTGTTGGGTTTGATGTGCATTGGTTGACGACGACGTTTTGTTACAAGTTCAACGCCCCACCATCCGATTCTACACACCAACTACAACAATTGACTCTTTTGTGGCCCAAAAGTCAATTTATCCCAACAATATCAAAATATTGTTGAAAAATATTCAAAAAAAATTCCCATATTATTTGACCTCTATACCCACTTTCTTTCTCAATTTTTTGTTACATAAAAAGAAAATTAAAAATCACCACAATTGTATCAAAACATATTAGTCCATATAAATAGAATATTATATTCTCATTATTTCATTCATTATCATTAGTACTCAGATTGTGCCAGCCATGCAATTCGGAAGGCCGACGACTACATAAGCTAATAGGCTACGACTACAAGACAAGCCGGCCGGAGCGACTGGCTTCTATTCTTGAATATATTTCTTTCAGTGTAGCATAAAAGCGATATCCTACTAAATCATGAGATTAATATCGTAAATTATAATTATTTTAATATTTATATTTCCAGCAAAAATTTTATAATAAAAATTAATAATATATAGATGGTTCTTTGCTTCAAACTATATATTTTTATTAAAATATTTACAAGTGTGTGAAAATGAGGGTGGTGGATGTAGCTTCCTACATTTACTGAAATTTCAACAAAGAATACTCCAAAGTCATCCCACTTTCAACAAAATAGCGTTTAATTTGGTGTCAAAATTCACACTCTCTAGTGGAAAAATATGAGACAAAAGTCCTAATTAATGTGATGAAGATTAGCATTAAGAACATCCACTAATTATGTGGTTCAAATTGTACATAATTATTTGATGAAGTAATAATATATGTAGTTTTAATTTATTTTTTTTATATATAAAGTTTTAATTAAACAGATTAATATTATAAAGATTAAACATCTAGTTAACCTACCATGTTTATGTAGTACAATAATTCTACATACATATTATAGTCATTCTTTAAATAAAAAGAACATTTTTTCAATTGACTAAAGACATGAAGATTTTTTAATGGACTAATATATGTTGTTAACCTACATTTTTTTTTTCACTTTTAAGCTCTTAAAATGATAAATATTATGTATTAAGAATATTACGTATATGCGGGGGCGATTTTAGTTAGAATTGGGTCAACGGGTCAACCCAATCCAAGTTACATTAATTCATCATCGACCCATTTTTGAATTAAAAAAATTAGGGTAAATTACAACCTCCCCTGATGTATGATTAAATTACGAAAATTCCCCTCTTATTTGCGTACTTACAACCACCCCCTCAACTATAAATTTTTTTACACGTCCATCCTTGCGGTTTCAAATTTAGTGGAATTTTCGAGATTATATAGAATATTATCACTTGTGTACCCGTTTTATCCCATTCGAACTCCATATTTTGAAGCAAGATGATCATAATATGTGTTTTTTGGCTTGTATATATCAGATTCTGGTGCATCAGAAACTATACTTTTACACAAAACGAGTACAAACTAGAGCACTTTCCACGAAAGCTAGATGATTATGTTGAATTTGATACCATAATGGTGGAGGTGTAAAAAAAAATCATAGTTGAGGGGGTAGATGTAATTATCCAAAGAAGATGGGTTTTTTCGTAAATTGATCATACCTCAGGGGTGGTTGTAATTTACCCAAAAAATTAAATTAATAGTTTCTCTTCTTCTTTTTTTAAATAAAAGAGTAAATTACAACTACCCCTGATGTATGGTCAAATTACGAAAAAAACCCTATTGTTTGGCTAATTACAACTACACCCATCAACTATAAAATCTTCTTACACGTCATATTTTGTGAAATCTTCTAGATTATATTTAGTGTCATATTTAGTGAAATCTTCTAGATTATATGGAATATTCTTAATTTTGTACCCGTTTTATCTCATTCGAACTTCACATTTTGAAGCAAGATGATGATATGATGTGTTTTTTGGCTTGTATAGATCAGATTGTAGTGCATCAGAAACTGTATTTTGCACAAAACGAGTACAAACTAGAGTGCATTCCACAGAAGGTAGAAGATTATGTTGAATTTTACATCGTAAGGATGGACGTGCAAGAAGATCCATGGTTGATGTGGTAGTTAAAATTATCCAAACATAAAGGGTCGTAATTTGACCATACCTCAAGGGTGGTTGTAATTTACCTAAACAAAAATAAAATTAACGTTCCACCTTATTTTTTATTGCCCCTTATATCTTCTCTCCTCACCTATTGCACTAGCTAGTAGTAAGTGGTAAAGTAGTACTAACCCTCCATCCCATCTACTCCAATTTATACGAAAAAACAAACAAAAGTCAAAATACATAAATATAAATTATTTAAACTAAAAAAATAAAATAAAATATATACATATAAATTACTAGCTTAAAGAAAGTTGGTAAAATGATTAAATTATTCAATTTAATAGATGTAAACTCATTAGGTCCAAAAATGAACAAACCCCCCCGCCCCCACACACAACACACACTATAAAAGCCGCAAAACTCATCTTAATACTGTAGCACTATATTTTTTTATCATATACATCTTGTTAATTACGTTTCATTAAAAACATTATATTAATCTATGAGTAAATTAATTTTCTTCATTTTTTCTTGAAATTCAGGCTAATTTATAGTAAGAATTAATAATAAAAATGGATGATAAAATGCGGGGTTCGAGGAGGCAAACTAGCCGGAGCAACTGGAGCATGGAGGACGTGTTTTCCGGCGGCTCCGGTGGCGGCGGCACCGCCAGGCGCAGCGTTCGGGCGGAGGAAGACGAAGAAGCGCTGAGATGGGCTGCTCTTGAAAAACTGCCGACGTACGACAGATTGAGGAAAACCGTGCTGAAATCGTTCGTCGAAACTCCGAATAGTACTAACGGAAATGTTAGGGTTGTTCACCGGGAAATTGATGTAAGAAAACTCGACGTCAACGATAGGCAGGATTTCATCGACAGGATTTTTAGGGTTGCTGAGGAAGACAATGAGAAGTTCTTGATCAAGCTCCGAAATCGAATCGACAAGTAAGTTTTTATTTTCTAAGTTTTCGATTTTTATATATTTTTTATTTTATGTAAACCATTCCATTGTATTTAATTATGTAATCGATTGTATTTTAAAAATAATTACTATATGATATGAACTTATAATAAATGATATATTTTTTTTTCAAGATTTGTAATTAATATAATTATATTGCAGAGTTGGGATTACTCTTCCGACGGTAGAAGTGAGATTCGAGCACCTAACGGTGGAGGCGGACTGCTTCGTCGGTGACCGGGCGCTTCCGACTCTACCAAACGCGGCCCGCAACATGTTCGAGACGGGCCTGAGTTGGTTCGGATTCGGGCCTACTCGGAAAACTAAACTCACTATACTAAAAGATGTCTCGGGGGTCATTAAACCCTCTAGGTATATATATTATAGTTATATATTTCAACTTCTTTTAGATTTACTAATTTCTTGATATATAAATCTACTTTGAATCTTTTATATATAATTTTTTTTATTATTATAATTAAAATTGATAATAATCTTTGATGAAATAATATTTATGTCGTTAATTAAATGTGACAGGATGACGCTTTTATTAGGACCACCGTCCTCCGGCAAGACGACCCTCTTGTTGGCTTTAGCCGGAAAATTGGACCCTACTTTGAAGGTTCGATATTTTTCGATCGACAATTTTTTTTTTTCAAATAAAAATAATAATGCAAACTAATTATTCTATAATTATGCTAATGTATATATTGTGCATGGTTTAATGTTATTGAAACAGACGAGTGGAGAAATCACGTACAACGGGCACATGCTTAACGAATTCGTGCCGCAGAAAACATCGGCGTACATTAGCCAAAACGATGTTCATGTTGGAGAAATGACCGTCAAAGAAACCCTCGATTTCTCGGCTAGGTGCCAAGGCGTTGGATCGCGATACGGTACTATTATATTATTTTACTCGATAAAACTATTAAATAAATAATTTAAAAAAAAAGATTATTTATGCGGTAATTAATATAATTTAATTAATTAATCAGATCTTTTGAGTGAGCTAGCTAGAAGGGAGAGAGAAGCTGGTATTTTTCCAGATCCAGAAGTTGATCTTTTCATGAAGGTAATTAGTTTATATTCTCACTGTTAATTAATTACTCATCATTTAATTAATTAATTTATTTATTTATTTATTTATTATGAATCTCCAATAATAGGCAACTGCTATGCAAGGAGTAGAGAGCAGCCTTATTACTGATTACACCTTGAGGGTAAGGATAATTAATTTAGATGTCCCATTTAAATAAAATAATTAATTAATAAATGTTTTGAATAAATAAATGAGCATTTTCAGCACTAATAATTATTAGTTTCTACTAATTAATTTTTATTTTTATTTTAAATGCAGATATTAGGGCTAGATGTGTGCAGGGACACCATTGTTGGTGATGAAATGATAAGAGGAATTTCAGGAGGCCAAAAAAAACGTGTTACTACAGGTTAATTTAATATATATTCTAATTTTTTTTTAATCGGATCGAGAAAAAAAGACTGAATTCGAAAAATAGTTTTTGTTCCAAAATTAAAATAAAAAATTGGGTCGAAATTGGCGGAATTCGAAAATTACGTTGCAATCAAGTCCACTAGCGGGGGGTTGAATTAGGGGTGAGTTCGGGACGGGATTTCGGGAATTCGGGATTTTCGGGATCGGGATTTCGGGATTCGGGATAGAAATTGTAAATCCCAATCCCGTCCCAAACTATTAAATCCCGATTATATCGGTATCCCTAAATATTTCGGGAATCGGGATTGGGATCGGGAAATCCCATATTTTGCCTAAAAACTAAGAAATATTGCATCTTTTTTCCATTAGTATTATTTTATACACTAAACCAACTTGAATATATTATATACATACTATTGTTCTTGCCTTATTTAATTTTACTACAAAACCTGGAACAAATAAATTTTAAAAATTTAAAAATAAGTTGAAGCAATATATTTTGTATTGTATTTCTCATCTCCTTGACACTATATATATATATATATATATGTGTGTGTGTGTGTATTTTTTATTAGTTTTATTTTTCTTTTTTTCCTAATTCGGGATTAAAATATCCCGATCGGGATTGAACCAATTCCCTAATACCGATCCCGTATTTGTTCCTAATCCCAATCCCGAATCCCGTAATCCCGAATTCCCGAAGTTTTAGTCCCAAATAGTAAAATTCCGATCGGGACGAGACGGGATCCCGAATCCCGATCCCAAATGCCCAGCCCTAGGTTGAATTACCTAATAATAATAATAATAATAATAATAATAATAATAATAATAATAATAATAATAATAATAATAATAATAATAATAATAATAATAATAATAATAATAATTAATAATAATAATATAATATCCTATCTTCATTAATTAGGGGGTGAGAGGTTAATTAATTCACCTAATCTTACATTCCATTTGGTCCAAAAAGTGAAACAGAACAGGTAACAAGTCAACTTTCAGTTGAATTATTATTCAACTGTCTTACCTAACCTAACCACCAAGCAGCATTCTAGAAACTGATAAATATTTATATAGTATGATCTAATTTTTTATATACTTTTATTTATTTATATTTTATGGTCCCAATAATAAAATACACCTTAGGCAAGAACAAACAAATCCTTATAGACAAATAATCATCAAAATAATTTAAAATGCTGGTGGTGGACCATCAATTTGGATTATCAATTTATTCTAATATATTATTTCTCCCTCTTCAGGTTACCTAATATATTATATATTACATACAATTAAACTTCTATAAATTGATAGAGCCAAAACTAATAAAATTGTATTAATTTTACGAAATATTAAATTATTGAATTAATAATTTAGTATATTTTTACCGAGTCGCGACAAGAAGAAACTATTATTTAAATAAGATTATTAGTTTTATCAAGTATTGATTTATCGAAGTTCTATTGTATATGCATGGCGTGACACTGTTAATTAACGCACACCTACTACTCTATCTTGATTAGGCCGGGTGGAAATTGGAACGGAATTTCCGATTTCCGCCGATTTCGATCATAAATTCTTCGACCGTGAAACAATTTCCTTTCCATTCCGAATTCCGAAACTTCTGATTCCGATTTCAACTCTGATTTTTTTATGTTTTTTCTCACCCGAAAATTACACTTATAATATCAATTAAAATGCATTTATTTTTTTAGGTGACTAAATGGTTGGAATGTTCTGAATTTTATTGATTCCAATTTAAAACAATTCCCAATTTTAGTACGAGTTTTTTCCACTCCAATTTCTAAAATTCCGATTTCTAATTTCGAAACAGGGGAGATGATAGTTGGGCCGACGAAAACACTGTTCATGGACGAGATATCGACTGGGCTGGACAGCTCGACAACGTTTCAGATAGTCAAATGTTTGCAGCAAATTGTACATTTGACCGAGTCAACTATTTTCATGTCTCTTCTCCAACCAGCTCCCGAGACATTCGAACTCTTCGACGACGTCGTTTTGTTGTCGGAAGGTCAGATTGTGTACCAGGGTCCAAGAGAGCACGTGGTTGAATTCTTTGAGAGCTGTGGGTTCAAATGTCCTGAGAGAAAAGGAACTGCTGATTTCTTACAAGAGGTAATTTAATTAATATTTTGCCACTTTCATACTTACAATTAAATTATCACTATCATATTTAGAAAAGTAATTATTTATTTTTTAAAACATTTTTAGATAAAATTCAAGTTTCAAGCCGATTTATCTTTCTACGAGTTCGTTTAATTGGATTGGATTTAATATTTAAAGTGCTTGAATTTTAGTATTAAATGTGATTTTTCAATAACGTACGTAGTTTTACAATAATCATTTCTTAATTTGTTGTGTTTTAGGGATAGAGATGGTCATTTTCTTTTTTAATCACAACTACAAAATTAATCGCATGTCGTAGAAAATCAACTAATTTTATTCTATAGTGATATTTATTTGTATAATACTACACTTTTTATTTGCAAAAAAAGACTAGATAGAATCGAAATTAGCATTTTTTTTAAGAAAAAATAATCGAATGTGAAAACTAATTCCATTTAAAAAAGAAAAAAAAAACTAGTTGGTTAAAAGTTCAATATTAAAAAAAAATCTCACATATAATTCTAATATGGAAAAATTCAATTTTCATTCCTCAAATTTACACTATTTTAACATTTGGTCCCTCATGTTTATAAAAAACACATTTGATCCCTCATGTTTCAAAAACTCAACATTCATAGCCATTTTCGTCAACTCTCCGTCAGTAATAATGTAATCAACCTTGCGCCCTTCAGTTTCTTAATTAATGGTAAACTGACGGAAATGACCAAAGGTGTTGAACTATTGAAACATGAGGGATTAAATGTATTTTTTGTGAACATAAGGGACCAAATGTGAAATCAGTGCAAACATAGGGGATGAAACTGTATTTTTCCAATTCTAATATAATTACTTTATTAAGTCCCGAGATTTAAAAATATTTCCCGCTAAAAAAAATCATAATTAAAAGGAAAAAAAAAAAAAAATTCAATCTCGTCCCTTATTTCTAATTAGGGTTTCTTGTGTTCATCACCCCCAATTTCACTCAAATAGGTGACATCGAAAAAAGACCAGGAGCAATACTGGTCGGACAGAAGCAGCCCGTACCGCCACATCTCCGTCGCCGAATTCGCCGCAAAATTCAAGCGCTTCCACGCCGGCCTCCGCCTGGAGAACGAGCTCTCCGTGCCCTACCCGAAGCCCCGCAGCCACAAAGCCGCCCTAGTCTACAAAACCAACGCCGTCCCCAACACAGAGCTCCTCCGAGCCAACTTCGCCAAAGAATGGCTGCTCATCAAGCGCAACTCCTTCGTCTACGTGTTCAAAACCGTGCAGATATTCATCGTCGCCCTGATCGCGTCCACCCTGTTTCTGCGGACACACATGCGCACCAGGAACGAGCAGGACGGCGCGCTTTATGTGGGCGCGCTTCTGTTTGCGATGATATGCAACACGTTCAACGGGTTCGCTGAGCTGGCGTTGACCATACAGAGGCTGCCGGTGTTTTACAAGCAGAGGGATCTTCTGTTTCATCCGGCGTGGGCGTTTACCCTGCCGACGTTTCTTCTCAGGATCCCGATCTCGGCGTTCGAGGCGGTTGTGTGGATGGTCACCACTTACTATACTATTGGCTTTGCCCCTGATCCTACCAGGTACTCTCTCCTCCATCCCAATTTTATTTTTCTTCAAATTATTAGATAATTAATTAGAAAGAGTATTTTAGTCGCATTATAATGTTTTTTTTCCGTCTAGAATTCATGCACATTTATTAGTTTTATTAACACGTGTGCACCTACACCTTATTTTAACTTGATTGTAGTTTGGATATAAGTGAAATTAGGCAAATTGGATCGGGATTAGTGTTTTTTCGGAAGTGAAAAACTAATTCGAGATGCAATTCAAAAATGAAATGAATTGGAGAATAGAAATAATTGTTCAATTTGTTAAAAAACTGGGATCGTATTGTGGGTCTAAATTATATATGACAATATAATTTAAATATATAATAATATTAATATTCTAATTTTTATTGTAATTAGTGTTGAAATATTTGAAATTGTTTTTGAAAAATATTAAATCGGACTGAAAATCAGTATTTCATATATAAATTTTATATTAGATCAAAAACTTTTTAGAAAAAAAAAAAAAAACACACAACAAAATCAGAAATTGGGACGAAATCAACAGAATTTAGAAATTCCATTCTGATTATCCATTTGTTTTAATTTGATGTGTCATCTGTTTTTTCATATGGTATTTTATTCATAGATATACACACCAAAATGTATATAATATTTCTTGCTTTGTATTCCATATTTATATCGATAGGTTCTTCAAGCAACTACTGCTGATATTTGCTATCCAGCAAATGGCAGCAGGTATATTCCGGCTCATTGCCGGAGTATGCCGAACTATGATCATCGCCAACACTGGCGGCGCTCTTACTCTTCTCCTCGTCTTCCTCTTGGGCGGTTTCATCCTCCCCAAAGGTTAGCCCCCAATAAATCTATATTGCCAAAAACTACGACCATATTTATCGAACACTATAACAAAATTAGTATTTCTTGAAATGAGGTTTTTTTCCGACGATTTGTTTCGATTGCAGACAAAATTCCAGTATGGTGGGGGTGGGGTTACTGGGTTTCACCCCTCACCTATGGCTACAACGCCATTGTAGTAAACGAGATGTTAGCTACAAGATGGATGAACAAACTGGTCAGTTTATCAAAACTCTAAGCTTTTTTTCTTACAACCTTTTTATAGGATGTAATAACAGCATTTGCAAGAGAAAAAAAAAATCAATAATCAGATATTTATTCGGTCCCGTATTGCAGGCCTCAGACAACACTACATTATTGGGTGTAGCAATATTGAACAACTTCAACATTTTTGCCGATAAGAATTGGTATTGGATAGGTGTCGTTGCCCTTATTGGGTTTACACTGCTATTTAACGTACTCTTCACTTTCGCTCTCATGTATCTTAACCGTAAGTTCTAAATAATCTTTTCAATTGATGCGTTAGTGTTTGTAAAGAACAAAATATCGCAACTAAATTTTCCTATATTCGATTTTGAGACGAAAAACAGCTCTGGGAAAGCCACAAGCTATAATATCCAAAGAGCAGGCAAAGGAGATGGAAATTGAGAATGAATACAGAGATGAGTCACCAAGACTTGGGACAAGAAAGTCAAACAAAGATTCGTTTCAACGATCATTATCATCCGATGATGGAAACAACACAAGTAATGATAATTAATCATCAAATGGTTGCATAAAATTATCGTATTTTTGCTCATGTTTTTTTGTATTAGGGGAAATGGAGATTCGACGAATGAGCAGTCGTTCGAGCGTTGAGGGAGAAAGACGTGTTGCCCCAAAGAGAGGAATGGTTCTACCGTTCACACCACTATATATGTCCTTTGACAATGTTAACTACTATGTGGACATGCCACCGGTTAGAACCCTATATCTATCTATCTTAAATGTCGCTTTTTAATTCAAAAAATAAATGGCCTTATGATGCTATATTTTACTTTGAAGTACCTGTTTAATGTTTCGATCTAAGCTCATCCTCTTAATATAAAATACATGAAAGTATTGATATTATAAGTGTAATTATCGGAAAAAATGGAATTTGCGGAAATATTTTCTGAAATTATAATCGGATCGGAATCAAAATCTAATATATTTTTGGAAATTAAAATAGGAAATTGGAGTAAAAAATGTTGTTCCGAAATCGGAAGTATTCGGATCAGAATCATCGGAAATTCCGTTCCAATTTCCACCTCGATTTAATTATAAACAACAGTTTTATGTTTTTTTTTTCCTATGCAGGAAATGAAGGAACAAGGAGTAGAAGATCAAAAACTGCAACTACTCCGAGAAGTAACCGGTGCATTTAGGCCCGGAGTTTTAACCGCATTAATGGGAGTAAGCGGAGCTGGAAAAACGACACTAATGGATGTTCTCGCAGGCCGTAAAACCGGTGGCTACATTGAAGGCGAAATTAAAATATCCGGATTTCCAAAAAATCAAGAAACCTTTGCAAGAATCTCCGGATATTGTGAACAAAACGATATTCACTCTCCTCAAGTAACTGTCCGTGAGTCATTGATCTACTCCGCCTTTCTTCGTCTGCCTAAAGAAGTCACCAAGGAACAAAAAATGGTAAATAAAATAATAATAAAGAAACATTTCTTTGCTAATAATTTTATTTAGTAAATTTTACGTTTTTTTTTGAAGGTTTTTGTTGATGAAGTGATGGAATTGGTTGAGCTGGAGAATCTGAAAGATGCCATTGTTGGAATTCCTGGGGTTACTGGATTATCGACAGAGCAGAGAAAGAGATTGACTATAGCCGTTGAGCTAGTTGCTAATCCTTCGATTATATTTATGGATGAACCGACTTCTGGTTTAGATGCAAGGGCAGCAGCCATTGTTATGAGGACTGTTAGAAATACTGTAGACACCGGACGAACTGTCGTTTGCACTATTCATCAGCCTAGCATTGATATTTTTGAAGCTTTCGATGAGGTAAATAAAAATACAAATGTACAATTTTCTTTTTCCTCTTTTTTTTTTTTTTTTTGCATTTGTAACATTCTTGATTTTTATTGTGTATGAATTAGTTGCTTCTCTTGAAAAGAGGCGGGCAAGTCATTTATGCGGGACCCTTAGGGCGGCACTCAAATAAAATCATCGAATACTTTGAGGTATGTAGTTTGTAAATTATACTTTTTTTTTGGTTTAAATGATTTTTGCAGTTAGTGTAGTTTTTAAGCACAGATTATTAAGAACGTGAATAGAAATAAGTAAATAACCACAGGAAACAAAATAATTATTTTAGTGACAAACACCGATTGTCATATCTATTAGGGCATTATTTTCTCGACTATGTCGTCGCTATAGTTATGTCACTAATTTAAAGGATTATATTGCATGAAATGTAGGCAATTCCTGGAGTTCCAAGAATCAAAGAGAAGTACAATCCAGCAACATGGATGCTCGAATCCAGTTCGGTTGCAACAGAAGCCAGACTCGAAATTGATTTCGCCGAATACTACAAATCAACAACCTTATTCCAGTAAGCAAATGCTAAAAGAAAAAAAGAATCTGATCTTTAAGTTGTCAAAATTAAATCCATTTAATATGTAAATATTTGCAGGCGAAACGAGGCTTTGGTGGAAGAACTGAGCAAAACAGTCCCCGGAGCAAAAGACTTGTACTTCAACACGCAATACTCAGAGTCCGAGTGGGGACAATTTAAGGCATGCCTATGGAAGCAATGGTGGACTTATTGGAGAAGCCCCGATTATAATCTTGTTAGATATTTCTTCACTTTGGCTTGTGCTCTTCTTGTCGGCACCGTTTTTTGGAGGGTCGGCACGAAAAAGTTAGTACTTGTTATCAATGATCAGCAATCAGTAAAAAAATTCAAGAAATGTTTTGCTGATTTTTTTTTTCTCGTCTTGTATTTGGATTTAGGAACTCGGATACGGATCTTTTGACGATCATAGGAGCAATGTACGCTTCTGTTTTGTTCGTGGGGATTAATAATTGTGCAACGGTTCAACCTGTGGTGGCAGTTGAGAGAACGGTGTTTTATAGGGAAAGAGCTGCGGGGATGTACTCGGCACTACCGTATGCCTTGGCACAGGTGATCTATATATAGTGATGTGATGTATATATATAATTAATAATAACATGGAAAGAATAAAATCTAAATTTTTCGGAAATCATAACTAGAAAAAGATGTTCCGTAGTGAAAAAAAAAAAAAGAAGAAATCTCAAATTGTAACTCGGAAATTCTATTCGAATTTCTACTGATGGATCCGGCTTCTTTAACTAAACGGTTTATTGGTGTGCAGGTGATAGTAGAAATACCGTATGTTATTATTCAGACAACATATTACACAATAATAGTGTATGCAATGGTGAGCTTCGAATGGACAGCAGCAAAATTCTTCTGGTTCTACTTTGTCAACTTCTTCTCCTTCCTCTACTTCACTTACTATGGCATGATGACTGTTGCTGTCACTCCAAACCAACAAGTTGCCGCCATTTTTGCCGCCGCCTTTTACGCTCTTTTCAATCTTTTCTCTGGCTTTTTCATCCCTAGACCTGTAAGTCTCTCTCTCTCTCTCTAAAAAAATATGGAAGATGTTTGGAATTAACTTGTTTTTTCTTTGTCTCTCTACTTCCAGCAAATTCCGAAGTGGTGGATATGGTATTACTGGCTTTGCCCAGTGGCGTGGACGGTATATGGATTGATTATAGGGCAATATGGGGATGTGACGAATACTATTACAGTCGTCGGATCATCTACACAACCAATGATCAAAACATATATTCACGACCATTTTGGATATGACTCCAATTTTAAGGGGCCAGTTGCGGTGGTTTTGATTGGTTTTGCGGTTTTCTTCGCGTTTATGTACGCGTATTGCATCAAGAATCTCAACTTTCAGATGAGGTAGAATTTGTAGAACATCATATATATATATAAATACATATACTAAAGAAATGTTAAATATAGATATATAACTTTTTTGAAGAAATTGTGGAAAGAAAATTATTGCAAGGTAGTTTTTTTTGGTTAAGATTTGCTGCTATAGGAAGTTATTACATGTATAGATGAAATATCAGATGTGTAACTAATGTTACTTTGCACTTTTTGGGATCCTATAACTGGAATATGTAATCTTTGTTACATTCTTGGTCTTGGAATTACTTAACTATCTGTTAATTTTGTGACTAATGATTATCTAATTCTATGTTTAAGATATGCATATTTATTATTTTTAATATTTTCGTTTTACTTTTGGGTAAATTGTGGCCAACCCCCCATGTAAGGTTAAATTGCGAAAAAACTACATCACGTTTGAGTAATTACAAGCACCCTAACTATGAATTTTCTTACACGTCTACCCTTTATGGTGTCAAAATCAACGGAATCTTCTACATTCCGTAGAGTGTTATCTAGTTTGTACTCGTTTTGTGCAAAAACGCAGTTTTTTATGCACCACAATCAGATGTAAAAAAGCCAAGAAACACTTATGATCATCTTGTTTCAAAATGTGGAGCTCGAATGGGGGTAAAACAGGTACAAACTAGAGAATATTCCACATATCTAGAAGATTCAACTAAATCTGACACCGCAAGGGTAAACGAGTAAGAAGACTGTTAGTTGGGACAGGTAGTTGTAATTATCCAAACATGATGGATTTAATTGTAATTTAACGTTACCTCGGAGGTGATTGGAGTCTTGGACCAATATCTTCATTTTGGCCCATTTTTTTAGTTTATGCCCAATTATTCTCTCACCATTAGTGCCATCGGATAGTGTTCGGTCCACAATCGCTTAACTGAGCCCCATCAACATGAAATGGCAGCATGATCGAACTTGTACCATACACTAGAGTTTATACATATTTCACACTAATTAACATATATATATATATATATATATATATATGAATGACTGTATGCAATCAAAGGTGACATTATATGATACCGTAAAAGATTCTTTAGGCTCCACATTATTTCGGCCCGGCCCGACCCGAATTATGAAAGAATATGAATATGAATATTCATGATGGGACCAGATGCGTGAAATGAAACCTTATCCGGGCCGGGGCTATATATATGTATGGGCACAGGAGAGAAAAACGTGTCTCTATCGTTTCCATATGAAGAGGTCATATCATACAAAAGCTCCCCCATCTTCTTGTGGCAGATGACGTGTCATCTTCTCTACCATTTGTATAAATATTTTATCACTTTCAACATGTATTCAAATGTGTGTATGACTATTGTTGTAAAATTACATAATATTCAAAATCGACTCGAAGTCGAAATCGAAACCGAAACCGATGTAGTATATGTAATATATCAGACCCCACATGGTGTATGCATTAATGAAATGATTTGCATTTGAAAAAGAAGTTATTTAGATAACTCAATATAGATATCAAATTTTAAATTCACTATGTTAAATAATTTGAAATTTTACCGGACAAGTTGAAAATAATTGTTGGGGTGGATTACTTGTATCAAAAGGCGAAATTTCTCGCCCTCTGGCCCACATCCCTTGATCCGACAAGTATTTGATAGAGGAATGTAAATTATGGTGACTCAACGGCATGTTAATGTAGCGGACCCGGACCTGATGCCTATAAATAACTAATCATAATTGGAGTTGAAATTCCCACACTGCAACTGCCATGATTTGATCCTAGAATCTTCTACCAACTTATCATCGGGGTGGATTACTTGTTTCAACTAAAAGTACTTCTATTGAAATAAATATACAATGGACAAGTGACTTGTCATTATCTTGGCGAGCTTATCCTCCCAAAAGAAATAATAAATTAAAATAAAAATGTTTGCCCTAATTCTATTTGAAATAATTTATGGTCCCGAATTCGTATTATACAGAGATGTTATCTGAAATGTTGTGACACTTGAGACAACATGCAGCGGAAATATAAAGATTAAAAGACAGTACTCAGAATTAAAAATGTTCACAAGTAAAGACTTGTGAACTTGCCCTTTACAGGACGGAAAAATATATTAAAATCAGTATTCCAAGAATACAAACAGAAGAGGTGCGAAAACTTCTTCCTTATGAATGAATCTTTTTCAAGATCATTCTTACAATCAAATCTAGATACTAAAAGAAAAATATTAAAAATTCTAGATTTCACAGAATGTACTCGTGATGAGTACGTAAAGAACTTATGAATGAATCACTATCTTGATCATTCTTACAACCAAGTCTAGAAACATATATACTATACAATCTAGACTACAAAGAATGTACTTATGAGAAGTACGTAAAGAATGTACTCATAAGGAGTACGTAAAGATTGTACTCATGAGGAGTACAAACGACCGATTCTAAAACCACTCTAAAACACTCATGAATATTCTTCAGCCCTCGGTTTTTATTTCGTAGAATCAATAATCTTCCTTGAGTATTGAAGTCGGTTTTTATAGGCATTCCAAGCATCCACTCCTCAGCCCATGATCTGCAAGAAAACCAACTACAAGAGCACTCAAGAACATGGGTTAGTGGGTTAGTGGGTTAGTTTAAGGAGTTAGAATAATATTCACAATTAAACCCACTTAAGCACTACTTAGCCCACTAAGCACTATACTTAACCCACTAAGCACTATTTATTCCATAACTAAAATTAAGTTTAAAAAATAAGAAAGTTAAAAACACAATGTGGAAATAATCCACGTGTTTCAAACTCCCCCTTTTTAACTTTCTGATCAAAACTAAATTTTAGCTTAACTCCCCCTGAGTCATTGCTTGAACTCCCCCTGAATTTGACAACCAACATTAACATAAAAGTTCAGAGGAAAAATAAAAAACTGAACAAAACCAAATATTGTTCATAAAACAAAGTAAAGTAGAATATCCAAAGTCTCTTCAGTATCAGCTGCTGCTCCTCCATCATTAGCGCTGGATCCACTGCTTTCCTCTGCTCCCTCTTTATTGACTCCTTGCTCCCTGCCTCTGGCATCCAAAGGATGAGAAGTCCCTGCTTCAATCTTCATGACTAGCTTTTTTTCTCCCCCTTTTTGATCAGAAAGATCTCTCTGAAGTATTTCCACCATGCACTGATGATAGGTGATCTGAACTAGGGAGTGAGTAAGCTGTTTTAACAAAATAAATCTCGAGAAACAGAAATAAGGATGTCAGGAGTGTTGTCAACATGAGGAGCAACACCTTCAGTACCAAGATTATTTTGACCTGATTCAGTTGAGAGGGAATTATCTCCATTCCAGTGAAGATCTTAAAATTTTGAGAAATCAGAATGGAGTGGATGAGAGAGGGATTTAAAACGATTGCCAGAAAGAGTCTTACAAACTTCAGTAAAATCACCATAATTATCCTTATCAATCATAGTAGAAGTTTGTAAATGAGAGTTGATAATTTTGGAAAAAAAAATAGAATTTCGCACAAAAACTTTTTTCAAAGTTTGGAGAATTTTTCTTTAAAAAAGAAGTTTGTAAATTGGCATAAAAATTCCTTCACAACAGAAAGATCATAAGGACAGGCAACCTCAACTTTGATCAAGAAAAGCAGTGATCCTATGCCTATCAAACTCATCATTTGAAAATTTTCTTTTCCTCAATTTGAATCAGATTCAAAATAAAATATATGACTGAAAGCATTGTTTTACCTCAAAAGGAGTTGACAGTTCATTCCCATCCAAGTCTAGCTCTTCTTCTTCTGAAGATTCCTCTTCTTCTGAGTCTTCAAGTTCATCTGGTATGCATGCTGGCTCAGGTGATGCAACAGGTGGAGCAGCATCTTCTTCCATCTGAGATGAGTCCTCAGATGAGTCACTGTCTGACTCTGAGGATGGCAATTTTTTGCGAAAAGTGGCAAGGGGAACTTTCCAGCTGTCATCACTTTTCTCTGGTTCATCAGCCTGAGAAGGTGCTGCATCTACTTGAACATCTACTTGAAGAGTTTCCAGAGGATCTGCATATGGTGCTGAGGGTGTTTCTCCAGTGGTAGTGAAATCCTGAGCATCAACAGAGGGAATGTCAACATGCTCGGCAGAGGACATCCCAGAAAAATCAGGCATTTCTTCATCCTGGTAGGGCGCAGCATCCTCAGCAGCACTCTGAGAAACATTGGCTGAATCAGAGGGTGCAGTAGCATCTTCTGGAACATGTGCAGCAACATCTTCGGAAACAGGATGTTGAGAGGGAGTTGCTGCCATGTTGGACTGAAATGTCTCCCTCTGAGTTGATGCTAGTGGAGGTGAGTCTTTGGAAGATGACTCAGTGGAGCTTGATGAGAGAGCTTGGGCTTGGTTCTGCAAAAATAGGATCTCCTTCTTCATCATCAGTTTCTTCATCAACCAAATGAAGGCCTCTTGGTGGGTTTGGCCTAACTGGAGTGCGACCGACTCTGCTGCCTCTTCTTCTACCTCTGCTGCCTCTTCTTCTACCTCTGCTGCCTCTGCTGGGAGAATGTCTTCCCCTTCGGCGTAGTGATCCAGTAGCATTCAGATCTGGGAAGAATTCATGCGCTTGGACCGGCGAGTTGGAATCCTTCCTGTATTGGAAGAGGGACCCACGTTCTGGAAGTTGTCTGGGTTAATCGGATTCATCTCGTCTCCGGGCTCAATAAAGCTGATCGGCATAGCTTCAAGGTTGACAGGATGAACGATGATGGCCATATTTGGGTCTGCTGGTTCAGGTGCTGCAGCATCGTTGTGGACATCACCAACTGCGGCTGGAAGAGGATTTCTAGGAGGAGATGCCATGATACAGTAGATAAAAATTGCTTCTTGTGCTTTTGATTTTTGAGTGTGAATTTTCGAAAAAGAAGCACGAAATTTATAAGCCCTAATTTGCAGAAAAAAATCGAAGTGGAGAAGATGAAGAAGTGGTGTGCGTTTTTCTTGGGGAGAGTGTGATTAAGGAGAATAAAATTTCCTTGGCAGTTTAAAGAAGAACCGTGACACATGGCACAATAAGGAGTGGACTTAGTGGAATAATAAGGAATTAACCCATGTACCCATGACCCATATAAATAGGGATAATTCAACAAAAAATAAATAAAACCGTAGCACTCATGAAATATTCACAAAAATAGAAACAATTCATTTATTACTGATTGATAGTGAGAAAAATTTGCTGACAGGCATAGATACAATTATATATATATATTTTTTTTTTTTTTTTTTTTTTTTTTTTTTTAATATATATATATATATATAAACTCTTATTTTCAAGTCAAACAATTCACATGGAACATGATCAAGTGTTCAGTTTGAAGGTTCCTCAGTTACTAAGATATGACTATCAAAATAGAGGAGTTTGACTTATGTGAGTGTAATTATTGGCTAAATGTTTACATGAAGCATGATCACGTTTCAAGGTGAAAGACTTCCAGTTACTGATTTAGGAAATAATACATAACAGTGAAGTCATTATTTAATGAAGCTAATGCTTCAGTAAATTGTGTTGCAGCTTAAGATATTTGATGAGATGCTGCAACACGTTTCAGGACATGTTTATTGAGTACACATCCCGAGAGATTTTCTGAGTTTTGAAAACCTCTCATAATCTAATGCCTTTGTAAAGATGTCAGCCTGTTGATCTTCTGTAGGAATGTACTTTAAGCACACAATATTTTTCTCAACTATATCACGAATAAAATGATGTTTAATATCTATGTGTTTAGTTCGTGAGTGTTGAACAGGATTTTTTGAAATGTCAATAGCACTTGAATTATCACAATATATGGTCAGGGTATCACTGGTTAACCCATAATCCCCCAACATTTGTTTCATCCAAATTAGTTGACCACAACACCCTCCAGCAGCTACATATTCTGATTCAGCTGTTGAAAGAGATACACAGTTTTGCTTTCTACTAAACCAAGAAACTAGATTATTCCCCAGAAAGAAACATGCACCTGAGGTGCTTTTTCTGTCACTAATATCCCCAGCCCAATCAGAATCACTAAAGCCTATCAAGTTTGTATTTGTGTCTTTGAAAAATTGAATCCCTAAGTCTACTGTACCTGCAACATACCTAATAATCCTCTTCACAGCTTTAAGATGAGTGACCTTGGGATTAGCTTGATATCTGGCACACACACAAACACTAAACATAATGTCAGGCCTGCTTGCTGTTAGATACAGAAGGCTTCCAATCATGCTTCTGTAAAGAGTGTTGTCAACATCTTCAGCAACATCATCCTTGGACAGTTTTTGACTTGAACCCATTGGAGTTTTCATGTGCTTGGCTGACTCCAACTCAAACCTTTTGACCAGATTTAGAGCATACTTCTTTTGATTTACAAAAATTCCTTCTCTTGTCTGTCTGATCTGGAGTCCTAGGAAGTAATTCAACTCTCCTGTCATGCTCATTTCAAAAGTGTGAGACATAGAATCTACAAAAGACTGAAACAGGTTAGCATAAGTAGAACCAAAAACAATATCATCAACGTATATCTGTACAATAATGATATGGTTATTTGTTCTTCTAACAAATAGAGTTCTGTATGCTTCTCCTCTAGTGAATTGTATTTCAAGTAAGAAGTCAGTGAGTCTTTGATACCAAGCTCTAGGAGCTTGTTTAAGACCATACAGAGCCTTCTTAAGCTTGAACACATGATCAGGTTTGGCAGAATCTTCAAAACCCTTGGGCTGCTCTACATATGCTTCTTCATTTAAAACACCATTTAGAAATGCACTTTTGATGTCCATCTGATACAGTTTGATTTTAAGAAAACAGGCTATAGCAAGAAGTAACCTAATAGATTCAATTCTAGCTACTGGAGCAAAGGTTTCATCAAAATCTATACCTTCAATCTGAGTATAACCTTGTGCTACTAACCTAGCTTTATTTCTAACAACTGTACCTTTTTCATCAGTTTTATTTTTGAAGATCCACTTAGTTCCTATCACATTTACATGACTTGGTCTGGGGACTAAGTACCAAACATCATTCCTGATGAACTGATTCAGCTCTTCATGCATTGCATTAATCCAAAATTCATCCTTCAGTGCTTCTGCAATATTCCTTGGTTCGACTGAAGATACAAAGCAAGTAGTTCCAGTTAGTGTACATTCAGAAGATAAATTTGCAAATCTTACCATATCTCTGTAATTCATTCTCTCTTTTCTTCTGGTCCTTATCCCATCAAAGATATCTCCCACAACTTGAGTCGATGGGTGATTGTTCTGGATTCTACTTGATGGTTCATTTCTGCAGACATCATGAGTTGGCTGCAATTCAGCTTCTGTGCTCTCTGTAGGAAGTATTGAGTCAGATGTGGTAACACTTGGCTCAACACCCTCTTCTCTTGATACTGGACTGTTTATATCTGGAGCATCTGTGGCAGTAGTGTCTCCTCCGGTTGTTTCTCCTTCAGAAATTAGGTCATCAACTTCATCTTCAGCTGTTTTACTGCGGAGATCAACAAAATCATCAAATACCACATTTACAGATTTAATAATGGTTCGAGTTCTTAAGTTATATACTCTATAAGCATGACTGTTATTAGAGTATCCCACAAATAAACTCAAATCACTTTTTGAACCAAATTTAGCTAGATGATCTCTGTCATTTAGGACAAAGCAAACACATCCAAACACATGCATGTATTCTAGATCAGATTTTTCTCTTAAAAAATACACCAAAGTATATCTCGAAAAATCATCAACACACACAAATACATATTTTTTACCACCTAGGCTTTCTACCTCTATAGGACCCATAAGATCCATATGTACAAGTTCAAAACAAATGGTGGTACCAACGGGTTGTAACACTTTGTGTGGTACTCTAGTTTGCTTTCCCTTCTGGCACATTCCGCATATAGGGATGTCCTTGATCTTGAGATCAGGAATTCCTCTTATGGCATTGTACTTGTTGAGCAGCTTCAGATTTTTGAAGTTTGTGTGCCCAAGTTTCTGGTGCCACAGCTCTACTTCACTTACTCTTGAATTCTTGCATGAGATGGTGTCACCTGTTTGATAGCAATTATCCATTGATCTGGAACCTGTAAGTACACAATGATTTTGATTATCAAACACAGAACAACAGTATTTATCAAATTCTACACGTAGATCATCATCACACAATTGACTGATACTGATGAGGTTTGATCCCAATCCTTCAACATGTAGGATATTTGAAAGTTTTGGAAGTCCCTCAATACTGAGTGTTCCACATCCAACCACTTTGCCTTTAGTTCCTCCTCCATAGGTTACACGTCCACCATTGAGTGTATGGTAGTTTGATAGAAATTCTTTTGTTCCAGTCATGTGCCTAGAACATCCACTATCAAAGTACCATGAACCTGAAATGTTAGCATTTAAAGAAGTGTATACTGTTTTGCACATAAGTTTACCTTTGGGAGTCCATATTCTACACTCTTTTTTGGTAAATTCTACCTTTTTCTTGGAGGTGTTGCCTGGAGTGTTGTGACTCATCCTGTACAACATTTTGTCACTACTTAGTTTCTCACAAAATGGGCGGGTGTGTCCTGGTGAGAAACAGTCATGACAAATGTATCCCCTTATTCTGGACTCTGAAGTGGTGACTGTGGAATTTCTGCATTCTTTTCCATTTGAACCCTTCTCTTTTATAAAGACAATCTCCTTCTTCTTTACTGGCTTGTGTTTCTTCACTTGGTTTTTGAACCCTAGACCTTCATTTTTGTTGTACTTCTCCAGTGACACAATCTCTTTGAGTTTAGTTGTGTCGGTATTCATCCTCTTGATTGCTAGAGTCGCCTTTTTGAGTTCATCTTTCACCTTTGCCAGTTCAAGATCCTTCTTGGTGATACCAACCTCCAAATGAGTGATTGTTTCTTTGAGAGAAGGATTTTCCTTGTTGACTGCATCTAGAGCATGAGTCTTCTTCTCCAAGTCACTGAACAATTTCTTGTACATTTCTTCCTCATCACTAACTGCTTCATTACTGGATTCTGCTGCATTCAAAGAAATAGAGTTTAAACATGTATAATGATCATTATTTAACTCAGAAATTTCAGTTACTGAAAGTGTTTCAGAAAGTGTTGCAGCATCCATGGAAACTCTTAGTGATTCTGTTTCAGAAGCATTTCCAGTGATATATCTGACAGAGAGAGCTTGTTTAGTGGATTGCTGTTCCTCTGTCTGTTCAGGTTGCTCTTCCTCCTCATCACTGACAGCACAAATCAAACTCATTCCTCTTCTTCTTAAGGTATTTGCACACTCATTTGCATAATGTCCAAATCCTGAACAAGCCCTGCATTTAATGTGATCTAAGTTAGGTGGTTCAGAATTTGAACGAACAAATGAAGAATTTTTAGAAGTGTTCTGAGAAGGTGTTTGAGAAAATGTTCTCTGTGAAGTAGATCTGTTTCGGGGCTGAGTTTGTCGATTTTGCGAAGAGCCATCTGGAAATAATTGTCTGGGCTTGATTCCACCTCGCCTGTATGCCCTATTGAATTTCTGAATTTGGAATGCAACATTGTTGAGACATTCCTCTGCATCATCATCAAACTCCGGAGCAACATCTTCTTTCTCCAATTCTGCCTGAAGTGCATTTGAGATAGTCTTTCCTTTCTCCTTTCTTTGATCTTCGAAGTTCATCTCTCTGGACTTGAGACTTCCAATTAATTCGTCCAGCCGTAGAGATGATGTATCTTTAGCCTCCTCAATAGCAGTAACCGTCATGCTGAACCTTTCTGGAAGAGTTCTCAATACCTTATTCACCAGTGTCTCGTTGCTTAAAGGACCACCTAAGGATTGAAATTCATTAGCCAAATCAATCAACTTCTCATTGTACTGAGAAATTGTTTCAGTTTCCTCCATTCTCAGTCTCTCAAATTTGGAAGAGAGTAATCTGAGCTTGGTTCTTCTGACACTATCTGATCCTTCACAATGTAGCTGTAGAACCTCCCATGCATCCTTTGCAGAAGTGCATACTGAAATCAATTTAAACATTGTTAAATCTACTGAATTGAAGATTGCATTCAACGCCTTGGAGTTTTGATTGGCATTTGATAGATCATCTGTTGTCCACCGTAGCTCTGGTGTTGGAAATACATCCCCATCTGCATCTGTGATTGTTGGTGCCTTCCATCCAGTGAGAATGGATCTCCAGGCTCTCTCATCAATGGCTTTGATGTATGCCCTCATCTTGACTTTCCAGTAGGTGTAGTTTGTGCCGTCGAGTACAGGAGGTCGCATAGAAGCAGTCATCTGAGTATCCATCACGAATTCGTTTCTGAAAAAGAATAGGAACAAACACTTAGTATACGTCAAGTGTTGGCTCTTGATGCCAATTGAAATAATTTATGGTCCCGAATTCGTATTATACAGAGATGTTATCTGAAATGTTGTGACACTTGAGACAACATGCAGCGGAAATATAAAGATTAAAAGACAGTACTCAGAATTAAAAATGTTCACAAGTAAAGACTTGTGAACTTGCCCTTTACAGGACGGAAAAATATATTAAAATCAGTATTCCAAGAATACAAACAGAAGAGGTGCGAAAACTTCTTCCTTATGAATGAATCTTTTTCAAGATCATTCTTACAATCAAATCTAGATACTAAAAGAAAAATATTAAAAATTCTAGATTTCACAGAATGTACTCGTGATGAGTACGTAAAGAACTTATGAATGAATCACTATCTTGATCATTCTTACAACCAAGTCTAGAAACATATATACTATACAATCTAGACTACAAAGAATGTACTTATGAGAAGTACGTAAAGAATGTACTCATAAGGAGTACGTAAAGATTGTACTCATGAGGAGTACAAACGACCGATTCTAAAACCACTCTAAAACACTCATGAATATTCTTCAGCCCTCGGTTTTTATTTCGTAGAATCAATAATCTTCCTTGAGTATTGAAGTCGGTTTTTATAGGCATTCCAAGCATCCACTCCTCAGCCCATGATCTGCAAGAAAACCAACTACAAGAGCACTCAAGAACATGGGTTAGTGGGTTAGTGGGTTAGTTTAAGGAGTTAGAATAATATTCACAATTAAACCCACTTAAGCACTACTTAGCCCACTAAGCACTATACTTAACCCACTAAGCACTATTTATTCCATAACTAAAATTAAGTTTAAAAAATAAGAAAGTTAAAAACACAATGTGGAAATAATCCACGTGTTTCACTATTTATTCTAAATTATAAAAGATAATTGAACAAATTAATATTAACTTCAAATAAACCGATTAAAAAGAACTTAAATTCTAATTTAAATAAAAAAAAAACAAAATTGTAATATCAAAATGCACATGTCTGACTGTATGTATGTATGCAAGTACAATTACAAAATAATTATTATAATGAATTTTTAGAATTTTCTTCACACTTAATTCAAATTATAATTAAAAAAGGAGATGTGGGTGGCATCACAAAGAGATGACGTGGCAATTTGCTGGATGCAGCGAGTCGACGACGCGGTTTCTCCATAGCCACCAACTAAAAAGTCAAGCTTCGATGCAGACAAATTTTAAAAATACAATCTTTAAACTTTTTTTTTTAATTATTGTTTAAAAAAAAGTTCAACAAAAAAATTTATATTTATTTACCTATAAAATATTCATAACTTTTATAACTAAAGTATGCAGTTTATAATTTTCAATCAGCCCTTTTAAATTTATTATGAGTTCTTCTATAATATCGAACTGACTTGACCGTCGTACGAGAAAATTCGTGAAAAATATAAATAACGAAAAATGGAATTTTGTCATTCAATCAAGCATACTGAGTAAGATTTAACCATACATGAATATATGTAAACAACTATTTAATTTATTCACATCTACATGTGTAGATATAACATATAATAAAACTACATTGTTTATTTAATATATCCAAAATAAGGTGACCTAATTTCAACTACCCCTGTAATTACCAATAAACCACCAAAATACCAACCTAATTTTTTTATGTGTTCACTTGTTTTAATTTAGTTATGGGAATTGTGGAGCTTTAAAGAGATACATTAAAAATAAAAACTCAATAACATATATGAAAAAAAAAATATGTATTTATATTGCTCACTTGATAATCTAGTTTAGAAAAAAAATGGAAATATTAATCTTTCAAAAATACATTTTTTAGAAAATTCGTTTCTGAATTTTTTTTTCTTGAATTGAAATCGAATGGGGTATATAATTTATATGCACTATATATAAGTCAGAAAATCAGATGAGTATGATTAAATCAACGGTTGGAATTCGAAAAAATTTCATTACGATTTTCACCACCGGAAGTGACCATGTAGAGAATTCTACGCTCAAGTCAATAGTCAACTCAAAATTGATGTAATTTCAGAAAATAATAATCCAACAAATATAAGAAAATATAACTTTTTTTAAATTTGTTTTTTTTTTTATTTCCCATGAAAAATACACCTGTGAAGTAGGGCGGATCCTACAATGTTTTTATGATGTTAATGCAGTAGGTGGATGCCAAATGTACTATTTATTATTTATTAATTAACACCTGTCAAAAATATATTTTCTACACATATTTAACTAATTTATTAAAAATATTATAAAATATACAGCATATAATAATAATAATAATACAATATCAATGTAAAAGTATTTTTTTAAAGTCTAAACCATTTATTTAAAATATATCTAAATTCATGAGGGTTTATTTTTTAATTTCAACATCTATTTTTTTTTCTCCTTATATTCAATCAATATATATTATTATTATTGAAATATTACCATTTCAATTCACCATTGTTGTTGGAGAAAGTGATGAAGCAAAGATCAATGTAGACAAAAAATGATGAATATTTCTAAGACAAATTATAGTGAGACCCCACAAATTAATTATTAAGGATGAATATTAGAAATGTCATATTCGTAAATTGGCGATTATGCTGATGATGCACATCCTTGTTACCATTTCAATAATATAAATTAATTAAAAAAAATAAAAAAATTGGTTACGATGCACAAGATAACATTGCAAAAAGGAAGAAAAATATAAATATTGATACAATAATTACATAATACTAAAATGATTAGTAGTGAAGTTTAAATTATCAAAATAGCATTTAAAAAGTTAAATTAATTAACGCAACGGTGGACGTGTAAGAAGATTCCACTAAATTTGAAATCGAAAGGGGACGTAAGAAGATTTATAGTTGAAGGGGTAGTTGTAAATTACCCAAACAAGAGGGGAATTTTCGTAATTTTACCATACATCAGGAGTGTGGTTGTAATTTACCCATTTTTATTTTATTTTATTTTATTTATTTATTTCTTACTTTTTGAAAATTAAGATTTACTTTTTGCTTTTAAAATATAGGGTAAATTACAAACACCCCCCTAAGGTATGGTCAAATTACAAAAATCCCCCTCTTGTTTGAATAATTACATCTACCCCCTCAGTTATGATTTTTTCTTACACCTCCACCCTTATGGTGCCAAATCAACATAATCATCTAAATTTCGTGGAATGTGCTCTAGTTTGTACTCGTTTTGTGTAAAAATACAGTTTCCGATGCACCACAAACTGATACATACAAGCTAAAAAACACATATTATGATCATCTTGCTTCATAATGTAGAGTTTGAATCGGATAAAACGGGTACATAAGTGATAATATTCCATATAATTTCGAAGATTCCACTAAAATTGAGGAGTTGAGGGGGTGGTTGTAATTATCCAAACAAGAGGGGTGTTTTTGTAATTTGACCATACCTCAGGGGGGTGTTTGTAATTTACCCTTAAAATATATAATGAAAATTCAGCCCCTACCACGTGAGGCCCATGCAAGTTGCAAAAATTGTTCTATTTTTTGTGGTCCATTTTCTTTTCTTCTCCAATTTATGGTCCTACTTGCTAGAAAATGGCAATACATGCTTCTTTATTTTATTTATGTATTTTATAATTTTGAATAAATTTTATAAACTATGTACATTGTTTTCCTAATAAATAATCATCATAATATTTCTATTTATAGATAATTGAATATCAAAAAGGATTTTCGAATAGTTATTATTCTAGAGTCGTGGAAAGTATAGGATCCCGTCATGTGGAAGTAGGAACAAAATTTCAAAGTCCGGTTTTTTTTTTTAAAACAATGATTTTCATTTTTTTTAACATTTTTGGATTATATTTTGAATATATATAAGATTCCGATGTATGATTCTATAATTTTCGAAAATAATTCCGACCAATATTATTATGTATCATATGTGAATAAAAATATGAAAATTTTCGATTTTGGAACAAAAATTTCATTTCAATTTTGTGAAACTCCAATTTTCAAATGTTTTTCTTGGAAACGAATTGGAATGGATTTTCCACTTCCGAAAAAAATAGAAACTTTTTACGAATATGCTAATTACGAAGCATCTAAACTATGATGTTTAACAAATAAATGCAAATTACGTCCACCCCTGAAGTAAGCCTAAATTATGAAACCCCCCATCATATTTGAATAATTAGAACCACCCCTTAACTATGTATTGTCTTACGAGAAACCACCTCCTTCAGTAGGTAAATTTATCACCCTAAGAATAGTCGTGTAAGACAATAATACATAGTTAATTATAATTACCTAAACACTGGGGATTTTTGTAATTTGATAATACCTGACTGGGCCCACCTTAATTTGACTTTAAAAATAATATTGTAGTATTCTAAACTAGGGGTGTAAACGAGCCGAGCTCGAGCCGAGCTCGCCTCTTTTGGCTGGCTCGAGCTCGAGCTCGAGTTTATTTTGTCGAGCTCGAGCTCGAGCTCGAGCTCGCGAGCTCCTCTTTTTTTGGCTCGAGCTCGAGCTCATGTCAGTTGTGTCGAGCTCGAGCTCGAGCCCATTGTCTTTTTTTTTTTTTTTTAAATATTTTTTTAATTATTATTTTATTATTAAAAATTATTTAAAAAAAATAAAAAATAAAAAATAAATTGTAATTATATATATTTTTAATATTTGTATTTATTTCTATAATATTTTACATTATTATACATTATTTAAATAAAAATAACATATAAAAAATAAAAAAAATAATAAAAAAATAATAATAAATCCGGCTCGCGAGCTCATGAACAACTGAAAACCGGCTCGAGCTCGGCTCATCAGAAAGCTCGAGCTCGAAAATCTCGAGTTCGAGTTCGAGCTTTTTACGAGCCGGCTCTTCGAGCTCACGAGTCGGCTCGGCTCGTTTACACCCTTATTCTAAACAAAAGTAATATTGCAGAATTACATAAATCTATTTAATTATTTAATTTTAATTCGGAAGAAGAAATATTATTGGAGAGTAAAAAAGTAAAAACAAGAAACAGAAGAGAACAAGGCACAAATCTTTGGGCTAGCACACTCAGAAAATCCCTGCTATAAATCAAAGCTCACTGGACACTTAGGAGAGAGAAAGTGTAGAGAGAGAGAGAGAGAGTAGAGAGAGAAAGTGCAGGAGATCGCATTTATCTCTTACCTTCGCACTGTCTCCAGCACACCATTCAGACCGAACACTCCGCCGCCGTCTCAATCTTCTCTCCGCCACCATGTTTTCATTAAACGGAAGCACCTTTCTGGTAATTTTTTAAAAAAAAAAAAACAAAAAAAAATCATTTTATTATGTGTTTTTTTTTTTAATTTCCAATTATATTTCCTACATTCTGTCGATTTCTTCTACGATTTTCCTCTTCTGATCCCCATTTCGAGAAAATCTACGATTGACACAAATTACACGACACCCATATAAAAAAGATCGGGATTTTTATTATTTTTATTTATTAAATCTAATATTTTCAACATTTAATTTTGATTTTAATTTTGTGAAGAACAATTCTCTGTGTGGGGTGTCGAAAAGCTTGACGCAGTCGGCGCAGAGGAAGATATCAGCTCCTCCCACGACGGTGGTGGCTTCAGTGAGTTCAAATGGGAGGTCTGGGGATCGAAACGTCGGCGTTTTGATGGAGAGTACTTTGAAGGAGATGAATGAGAATGCCACGTCATCGTCTTCGGCATCTCAGATAACGGTGATTGAGAAAGACACCAAATCCACCGTCGGCGGCGGCGTGGAAGATGTGTACGGCGAGGATAGCGCCACCGAGGATCAGTACATCACCCCTTGGACTGTCACCGTTGCTAGGTGACGAATCTTGTTTCATTCATAATTTTCTCCTGTGTGTGTGTGTGTGTGTGTTTGGTGAGGTTTGTGGGGAATTTCGATGATTCCTATGCTTGTGTGTGTTTTGTGTGTGTGTGCGTGTTTGGTGAGGCTTCTAGGAAATTTCGATGATTCCTATGTTTCTGTGTGTGTGTGTGTGTGTGTGGGTTGTGGGTGGGTGGAAATGCATTGGATGTGAATTATAGTATTTTCAGAAAATTTTAATTCTTTCAAGAAATGAAAAATTAATTCTTCCAAATAAAATCGCAAATCGGAATTTCAGGAATGAAAAACTTGTTCCGAAATCAGGAATTTTCAGATCGGAATAGACGGAATTCGGAAATTTCATTTTTTATATCTATAATATAAAATAAAAAAATAATATTGATATCATAATTGTAATTTTCGTGAAAAAATCGGAATTTTTGGAAATGGGTTTGGTAATTAGACCAGCTAAAAAATCTGAAACGAATATGTATTCCAATTCTATTTTTTTTCTTTTCTAAATTCGAAAAAAATCAGAACTTTCGAAATTTGGAAAGAAAAACATTGTTCCAGAATCCAAAATATTCCAACTCTATGTGTGTGTGTGTGTTCGGTGAGGTTTCCAGGGGGTTTCTACGATTCCTATGTTTATTTATCCATAATAAACAAATAACTTGATCGTGTTTTTATTATGTCTCGAGTTTATTTACTTTTTAATCTTTCGTTAAAAGCTCGTTTTGAGTTCCTCTTTTACTAGATGGATGATGAGAATCGTTGTAGCTTTCTGGAAAAAAAAATACAAAAACTAATATACGTATAAATGAAAAACGAGTGATGCGTTTGAAGATAGAAATGCTTTATTTCATCTCTAATGGTTTCGTTAATTTCTCGTTTTTTTTTACAGTGGATACCCGTTATTGCGGGACCCACACTACAACAAAGGCCTCGCCTTTACAGAGAAAGAGAGGGATGCTCATTTTCTCCGAGGTCTTCTCCCACCTGTTGTTATCAGCCAAGCCCTCCAGGTAATTAATTAAATACACTGCTCGTTTTATTTATAAATTTACGATTTTTATAATACTAACATTTTCCACTCGTAAAAAATAAATAAAAACGAAAAAATGTGACAGGTTAAGAAAATGATGCACAATATGCGTCAGTATCAAGTACCGCTTCAACGGTACATGGCTATGATGGATCTTCAGGTAAAATTATTACCTACTTAATTTATTCGATAATTTTATTCAAGAATGTCATGTTTAATTACTTAATTAATTAATTAATTAATTATTATTATAATATTCAGGAGAGAAACGAGAGATTGTTCTACAAGCTTCTGATTGAAAATGTGGAGGAATTGCTTCCAGTGGTTTACACTCCGACTGTGGGGGAAGCGTGCCAAAAGTACGGGAGTATTTTCAGACAACCTCAAGGCCTCTTCATCAGTCTCAAAGAAAAGTATGTGTTGACCTTTCGGAAGGTTCTAGAAGATTCTATTTTGACTTTTTGTTTGTAAGTGATGTTTTTTTATACTAAAAAATGTATGTATATATATTTGCAGGGGAAGAATTCTCGAGGTGTTGAAGAATTGGCCGGAGAAGAAGATTCAAGTTATCGTGGTGACTGACGGTGAAAGGATTTTGGGACTCGGAGATCTCGGCTGCCAGGTAATAATAGGATTTTTAAATTTTTTAATTTAAATAAAGTATGATTTTTTTATAAATTCGTAAATCGTTTAATATAATCAGGGAATGGGGATACCCGTGGGGAAGCTTTCGTTGTATTCAGCTCTTGGTGGCATTCGTCCTTCTGCTGTAAGTATTTTCAATATATATATATATATATATATATATATATTTATTTATTTCGTTTGTTCTGATTTATTTCGTTTGTACTGCTAGATAACGGCATTTTTTTCGTTTGTACTGATTTTCCCATTGTTGATTTTTTTTTTTATATTTATTTATTTCAGTGCTTGCCTGTGACGATTGATGTGGGAACAAATAACGAGCAGTTGTTAAATGACGAATTTTATATCGGTCTTAGAAGAAGAAGGGCAACCGGGCAGGTTAACAATCTCACTTTACTTCCTGTGTATATATATATATAATTATATATATATATATATATATATATATATTTATATATATATATATATATATATATATATATATATATATATATATATATATATATATATATATATATATTCTTAAATCGGAATTTATATGCGCAAACAGGAATATTCTGAGCTTCTGGACGAGTTTATGTCTGCAGTGAAGCAGAATTACGGAGAAAAAGTTCTCGTCCAGGTGTGTAATTAGCAGTTAAAAGTTTATTTTTATTTATTTTTTCATTTTATGATTCTTAAGAATATTTTTCGTGTGAAAAATTCTGCAGTTTGAAGATTTCGCAAATCACAATGCTTTTGATCTCCTTGCTAAGTATGGAACCAGTCATCTCGTTTTCAACGATGATATTCAGGTAAAATTATATTATTTTAGAAATGTATTTAGGCATGTTATATAATAATATTGTTAATTATTATTTTTAAATTCTGGCATTTTAATTTAATATTAAATGTGTATTTAGGGGACTGCATCTGTGGTCCTTGCCGGACTTATGGCTTCGTTGAATTTAGTCGGGGGCACCTTAGCCGAACATACTTTCCTATTCCTCGGAGCTGGAGAGGTGCATTTTTTCATTATTTATCTCATATTTTTTTTTCGATTTTTCTAAATACGCTTCAAATTTTATTAAATTAAATAAAATAATAATAATAATAATATTTTGAATGCTAATTTAAATTATGTTAGTTAACAAAGTTTATTAATGCAGGCTGGAACTGGTATTGCAGAACTCATAGCTCTCGAGATTTCAAAACAGGTTAATGAATGCTCGTATGCACTTTTATAATTTCTATATTTATAATTTATTTATTTGTTTATTTATTTTTATTTTTTTAATGTATACAGACAAGTGTCCCGGTGGAAGAGGCTCGCAAGAAGATTTGGCTCGTGGACTCAAAGGTATCGAAATTCTCTACATTTCTTTATTTTTTTATTTCTTTTAATGAAATTAGACACCTAAAAATTATTTTTTTAATTTCAGGGTTTGATTGTTAATTCTCGTTTCGAGTCTCTTCAACATTTCAAGAGGCCGTGGGCCCACGAACACGAACCCGTCACAACTTTGTTAGAAGCTGTCAAGGTTTGAGCTCTCACTCTCTTTTCCTCAATTTTTTCGTCCTACTATATATAATTTTTTAATGCTAATTTTAATCAATTAAATTATTAAACAATTATTAAATTTTGTCTTTCTTCGACAGACCATTAAACCGACAGTATTAATCGGATCATCTGGAGCTGGAAGAACCTTTACGAAAGAAGTGGTCGAGGCAATGTCATCTTTCAACGAGGTACAAATATTTGATATAAAATAAAATCGATCTTTTATTGTTCTCGACGAAAATATGCATTTTAAATCTTACTCGAAAATCGTAATATTTTAATTTTTTTTATTGGCTTTCAGAAACCTGTTATTCTAGCCCTCTCCAACCCAACATCGCAGTCCGAATGTACAGCCGAAGAAGCTTACACATGGAGTGAGGTGACCATCTTCACTAAAAAAAACTCGTTTTTATTTTATTTTTCTTTATTTATTTATTTTCCTATTTTTATGATTTTTTTTTTAATTTGTTATTTTAGGGCCGAGCCATTTTTGCTAGTGGGAGCCCGTTCAGCCCAGCCGAATACAACGGCAAATTTTACGCATCGGGCCAGGTTTTCACTCTAATTACATCCATTTTGCTAAAAAAAATTGATATAAATTTTTATTGCACCGACTTATCATTAATTATTTATTTAATCGGTGTAGGCGAACAATGCATACATCTTTCCCGGATTTGGTCTCGGTTTGATAATTTCTGGTGCAATTCGAGTTCACGAAGATATGCTTCTAGCAGCTTGTAAGTTACCTAGATATACGCATGATCGAAAAATAACGACAAATATTTTATTTTTTTCTCGATTTATGGATTTTGGTATAATGATAATAAAATTCTAATTCTTTCGTGCTCATTTTTTTTTAATAAACAGCGGAAGCATTAGCTGAACAGGTTAGCCAAGAGAACTTAGATAAAGGATTAATATATCCACCGTTTTCGAACATCAGATATATTTCAGCCCAGATTGCCGCCAGGGTGGCAGCTAAAGCATACGAACTAGGTAAAATCAGCATCCCATTTTTTCACGAGTGAAAATAATTTTGATATTTTCCTCATTTCAAAATATTCGATCCAATCAGTGCCTAAATGCTATTAACCTAGTAAAATTGTCTTGTAATAATTTATTTCTTTTGTGTATTTTTTTAGGTTTGGCGACTCGTCTACCTCAACCGGAAAACCTAGTAGCGTACGCAGAGAGCTGTATGTACAGCCCCAACTACCGTAACTATCGTTAAACAGGTGGAAGAATCGATAAAACATTGCCGTTTTTTCGTTAATCCCCCTCCCCCGCTCTTATTTTCTGAATTATTGCCCTGTTTTTGAATTATTGCATAAATTAAAAGACACTAGGATTAGGTGTTTGAAATGGAATATGAGAATGGTGAAAGTGTGGTGTATCAGTAAAATTTAGTCCTATCAAGTATCTTTTTTTTTTCCCTTTATAATTAATATATATTTAATAGCTTTCTTAGCACAAAAACCTTAAATAATAATTATTTTACAGAAGATAGAATAATATTTAAATATTTATTATAACGTTATAAGTTATTGAACAAATACGTTATTATTAATTGAATAGTGGATAAATATATTTAATTTTTTAAAAGATCCACTTATAACATATATTCAAACATAAAAATAGAAAAACACCATTTTCGATAGGTACAAGTAAAAAGGACTAATTAAATATATATAATGTATTTAAATCACTAAAATTAAGTAAAATTTTATATATTTTAAAGTCGTCGTACAGATAAGATTGTGAGGAAAAAGAAAAAAATGTAAGTAATGTTGCAATCCACAATCTAATTATTCAAATTTATACAAATAAAGTTTAATAAAATCTATAACATGTAATTCAATTTTCTCAAAGGACTTGAAGATTATCCATACGTACATGTAATATTATGCAGATTTCAAGTACAATGTAAAAAAAAAAAACCCCAATATACTTGTATAATTTGATATTAATTAATGCTAAATAATTACTTAAATATTTTAAACGCATCACCTATTTTTGCCAATGTAACTAAAAATTAGTATTGCTTTATCGAAAATTTCGTCGCCATTTCCTTGATTTCTCTAAATGACTAATATTAAAGTAGTTATACATTTAAAAAAGAAATTAGTCGTCGTGAAAATCTACCTTCAGTAACATTGATCATTTACTTGACATCAAGTACATTCGCTAATTCACCTCTCAATTTACTTCTTTAAATCATAAAATAATACGACTTATCCAGTCTTTAAGTCGTGATCATCATAATTTCGAAATAGACAACAATCATTTACATTTCGAACTAATCTCTTCTGGACCATTGGAGAAAATGTCTCCACCGTAATTAGGGTTATGGAGATGATTGCCGAGATAAAACGTGTATCAAGGTTGTATGTGTGTGTTCGATGATTCTTAAGGAACGCTATTCTTAGTAGTATTTATGCATCCAGCCAGAGTCTCCAGAATCAATCACGTACGGGATTCTCTTTTATTCCTATTAAAACGTGTCCCGCAAGTCTCAGGATCTTTTTGATACGATCTCAGAATCTTCATAAAATCGTTTTTTAAGGTTATTTGGAGCTCCGAACTGAACTTCAGGCTCATTTCTTTTAGAAATTTAGCTGAACCAGCAAGATTTGACTCACTATACCAAATCTACCCCATCAATTATATACTATTTATAAAACTTCCAATCTAAACAAATACATAGGAACAAATAATTTTTTTTTTTCATATGATAGTTCACAAAATTATTTTTCCTTAAAAGGTAAAATTGCCTAAAAAATATTTTGTACATAACTCATACCCAAATCCTAGTATTTTCCGACATGGTCAAGTATAATTCTTTTGTCTTCCCTTTTTCGGCTTTTACTAAAATTGACCCTTTTTATCACGCTCTCCGATTGCGTAATAATCCTACCACCCCCCCCCCACCCACCCCCCACCCCCTACCCCCCTACCCCACCCTGCATATAAATCTGCTAGATTTTACTGTTCACCACCAAATTACAGATTGGAATACACACATATACATGCATGTTTTTCATATGTGAAGTGATACACTTCAATTCTTGCTTTTTTCATTTAAACTGATTGGTTTTCTTTGAAATTAAATTAGGGTTTTCAATTGAAGTTTGGATCTCTTTGTTGAATTTGTGAAATCTCGAAGCCACCGCAGCTAGAACGCACAATTTCAATTTTATGGCTGATCCTTTCTAGGGTTTTTTTTAATTGATTTCTCTTTAATTCTCTGCTTCAAAGACTGATTGGAAGGTTCAATTCCAGTTTTTTGTTTACCTGTGAGCGATTTTGTTTCTCGAATCCATCACCGGAAAAACTTTATCCGGTGGTGATTTTGAATTTGATATCCCCCTTTTTCGATCCCCAAGGGTTTTTTTTTTGTTCTTGCATGTCTAAGTAAATCCGCCCTAATCGTAAAAGTTTGAAGAATTAAGTGATTTTTTTGGGGGTTTAACTTGAATTCGATTTGATTTACCCTCTTGTACGCAAAAATACAAAATCCGCCATGGCTTCGTACAGACCATTTCATCCGCCGCCGCCGCCGCAGCCAGCATTTGCTCAGCCGCCGCCGCCACCTCCGCCAAATCAAAATCCTTTGCAGCCTCCAGCACCACCGCCACCACCGCCATCACGTGGCGGCAATCAGTATTCGCAGAATTGGGGTGGCCCCTACACCAGCGCCGATGGCTCGAGCTACAATCAGAGCTATTCCCAGACAAACCCTAGCTCCAATTACCACCTTTCATCACAACAGCAGCACTTCAACGCCACGGCCAGAAACCAGCTTCCACCGCCGGCAACAACACCTCAAACCCAGCCATTTCCATATCA
>NW_012192829.1:41726-52122 GCF_000504015.1 Erythranthe guttata
TATCAGGCTAATTAACTGTTGGATCGTGATATAGAGTTCTTAAGAAAAATCGGTGGATTTAATTCGTATCGGTGTTATCAATCGTGCCGTATAAGGAAGGAAGCCCTAAGATTTGAGGAAGTCGAAGATGGAATGTTCATTTCACGATTTTAAATTTAGGCATGGAAGAATATTTTCAGATCTCATTTTAAATTTGCTCATATGCCCTAGATCTGTTATCAATTCGTCAGTACTGATGTTTGAATTTGGTCAAATCCCTTCAATTTTTTCAGTTATTTGGCGTTTCGGAAATGCCGTGATTCACTTACTTCAATGCTTTTTCTCTATCTCTAGGAATGCAACTTTAACTGATGTTGTTGATTTCATGAATGAATTTGTAGTTTTTATTTTTTCAAATAAAAGACTGTAGTTGGCTTGTCCTCTGTCTCTTTATTTTTAATAACTAGTAATTTTACCCTGTTTGTAGGTTCCGAAATGAACTTCCCGATCCATCTGCAAAGGCGAAGCTTTTGGTTATGAAAAGAGACCCCGATCGGTATGGACCCTTGTACTTGTTGAACTTTTTTGTCATATGTTGTTATGTAGTGGTAATTCTTTTTGTTTTTATTTTGATCAAATTGATTTGTGGATGCCCCATCTCTTCATCTAGCTTCTAAGCACACAATGCTGTTAGTAATTGATGAAACCATATTTGAGATGGAATGGAATATTCCATTAACATGGTGTTTGTGGTAAACCACAACGGATTTGTGTACTAGTCCAATATCCCCGTTACGAAATGATGCAGCATCTGTACTTGGGGATTTTTTTGTTCTCTCAAATAATGGTTTGAGCCTCTGCAGATACTGCAAATATCAAATTACATCGCTGGAGAAAAACTGGAAACCGCAGCTGTACGTTGAACCGGATCTAGGAATACCGCTGGACCTTCTTGATCTGAGTGTCTACAAGTAAAATTTCTCTTGACACCTCATTCTCTTTTGTACTTTATCTTGTGGTGTGTTCTTCTGATTTATTTTATTTTTGTTGACCAGTCCTCCCAAGGGTGAAAGGATACCCCTCGATCCAGAAGACGAGGAGCTTTTACGTGATGATGATCCTATAACCCCGATCAAGACTGACGGCATAAAAGCGAAAGAGAGGCCCACAGACAAAGGTGTTTCTTGGCTTGTCAAAACTCAGTACATTTCTCCTCTCAGTATGGATTCAGCTAAGCACTCTCTGACTGAGAAACAAGCCAAGGAATTGCGAGAATCTCGTGGTCGAAATCTTTTGGAGAAACTCAATAGCAGGTTAGTTATCTTATTTTTGTTTGTTTGCTGTTCGTAACAGAAGAGTTTGCAGTTCGAGTCATTTTTGTGCATGTTATTTTAATGGAGTTTTTGGTACTTGTTATCAGGGAAAGGAAAATTCAGGATATTACTGCTTCGTTTGAAGCGAGCAAATCAAAACCTGTTCATGCAGTTAATCGCCAACTAGAACCGAAAAGAGTTCTCCCTCTATTTCCTGATTTTGACAGGTATAGTCTCTCTTTATTGCATCTTTATATACTTAATTAAGTTAAGCTTTTCTCGATTGCATATGGGATTTTTTTATTTTTGTTTTGGATTGGCGACGTATGTTGATTTTAGGAGCAAACAGAAATGCATATCAGAATATAGTTGTCTATAATCTGTGCTGAAGTTGAATATAATATTTTGGTGATCGTACTTTTTTTTCCAGGTTCGATGACCAGTTTGTGGTTGCCAATTTTGATAATGCTCCAACTGCTGATTCAGAAGTCTACAGAAAATTAAATGCAGTGGATCGTGACGAATATGAGCACAAAGTGAGTAATACTTGGATATTATGAAATATTCTCTTTCAGTAAAACATATATTCTTGAATCAATTGGATTATCCTGCCTTTACATCTACTCTACAATCTACTTGATTTTTATTTTTGCAATTGTGTTTGCATGCTTCGTTCCATGTACCTTGATTATAGCTTTGTTTCTGTATTTAATTACTGTCTTACTAACTGCTGATTTAATCATTCTTGTAGAAGATTTTTGTTGAAGATAGTTTTTGGAGTTTTTAGGGTACAAGGACTTCCCATTTTAATTCACCATTTTAATTTGCAGGCAATTATGAGAAGTTACGGGTCATCTAGCTCTGATCCAAACAAATCTGATAAATTTTTGGCTTACATGGTTCCATCGGTTGATGAGGTAGCATTCACTCGATTTAATTGCTTTATGCTCAAGAATATCGAGTCATCTGTTCTTGGTTATTGGTTTTTTTTTTTTTTAAATTTATATATTTTCTTGGTTACGGTGGCAGATAGAGAAGGATATATATGATGAAAACGAAGATGTCTCGTATTCTTGGGTCCGCGAGTACAACTGGGATGTATGTTTTCTTTTATCCAACTTTGTGTTTTACTTATTTAATTTATTTATTGCATTTGAGTCTCGATTAATTTCCGGTTACTGACTTTTTCACAGATGCGGAGTGACAACGTGGATGATCCTACTACATACCTTGTCTCATTCGATGAATCTAAAGCCAAGTACTTGGTAAGTCCATTTTCCGAAACTACCCTCGAAAGTTCTTTTAAGGTTTGTATTAGGACGAAATGATTTTAAATCCATAATAAACAAATCTATCCTATATTATTATTACTACAGCCTCTTCCAACAAAGCTGATACTAAGGAAAAAGAGAGCAAGAGATGGAAAATCGGGAGACGAAGTGGAACAATTTCCTGTGCCTAGATCAGTTACAGTGAGGAGACGAACCAGTGTGTCTGTCGTGGAACTGAGAGACGAGGAGGACGAGGTAACGTAAAATTATGTTATTCTCCACACACACACCCATGTTGGTGTGTGTAAGTAAATGAAGCGTAAAAAAAGATCCACACGCAGTCTAATTCTTGTATTATGCTTTAATCAGGATTTTGTAGCGCCGAAGGTTAGTAACGTAAATCCAAGAGGCGGAAGGTTGCGTAGGAATGTTCCGGACACAGATGTGGATAACTTCAGTGGGGCCGAGGAGGATGACATGTCAGAATAGTTTGCTCCTGCTGGTTTAGTTTTAGAGTAAGAACAATCAGAGAAATGCAAAGACTACATATTTGTGATTTTCATTCTGCATTTCTTTTTTCTTTTTTTTCTTCCCAACCAGAAACTGCATAGATGCTTTTTTTTTTCTTTTTTTTTTTCAAATATAAATTGAACTACAGTTCTTTTAATTATCATAGAAAAAAAGACTGCATTTGTTGTATGATCTGTGTGACCTTCTTATTATCTGTTTTGCTTTTGCTTTTTAATTTTTCATATAAAATTAGTGTTAATTTCCCCGATTTTTCCGTTTATTTTGGATTGGAATTTATATATACAGGTTGCTCATTGTTGATCATTTTATATATGATTTTAATTTTTTAAAACCATTTCAAATGTTTTCCCTCAAATGTTATTATGCATTTTAGAATATATGTCGATGAAAAGGCAGAATTTCGCATTATCAATCTGATTTTTCTTTTATGGGAACAAGTTTTTTCATTTCAATTGTTGAAATTTCAAGTTTTAATTTTTCTGATTTTTTTTCTTCTGGATCGATCGGATCGGAATTGGTTTTCACTTCTCAAAAAATTAAATGAACTCCGAATTTGTTGATTTCGATCCAATGTATTAGATTTACACCCCCTTTTTTCGATCAGATCATCAATTTGACCGGCAGTACCAGGGTCGGAGTTTTTTTTTCGATCAGATCAATCAATTTGACCGGCAGTACCAGGGTCGGAGTTTTTTTTTTTTTTTTTTTAATTATTATTATTATCGTATCTGGAGATTCAAATCTATGTAGAAGAATAATAAGACATGAGGAATAGGTGTAAACAATTCCTAAATGAAAATGTAATAACAAAATGTTTTATAGATTCCATGTCATTATTGAATACATACATACATACATATAATCACACCACCTTATTTGTCTCAAAACACACACACACACATATATATGTGCAAGGCAATTTTCTAGGAATGGAGTAAATGTTTAAATATTAAACTTAGCCTCGCAATACAAGAATTGTCCAGCTACAAAACAATCGAACTTTTTCAACGAGGAGAAACCTGAAAAACGCGAATCTTGAAAAAACATTCTACGCCTCGGAAATATTGACTTCATCTTGTTGAGTTTGATCAGAAGCATCGGACGGTTGAGATTCATGCTTAGCAGCAGCTTGCAATACCCTACTTTGAACATCAACCGATGAAGGAGCAGTTGGCAGCCCGTTTCTGTTCGTCTCTAATTTTCCCGCTGCCCACGAAATTGCTTCACCTCCTAATTTCACTGGAGCTAGCAATACCCTATTTAAAAAAAAAAAAAAGACGGACATTTTTGTGTCAATTATACGAAATACCTTTTGATTAAATACATGTTTTTTTATAATGAAGTAAAAAAAACGGTACCTAACATCCTGATTGAAATCATCTGCACCCTGGTAAGAAGCGACTCGTCGAAATATAGTCTGGTAATTCCCAAAATTAAGACACCAAATCAGCAACAAACTAAAAATATACGGACTTTCAACAATATATGTGAGGAATAAATAATTTGAATTTTAAAGATAACAAGAAATCGACTTATTTTATAAAGATACATATATTACCTGGCCAAGACCGATAACACCGATGAATTGCAACGTCCTTTCCCAATCTGCACAAGAATAAAACAATATTTGATTTATGTCTCAAAGATTCCAAAACCGTCAATATTTCAATGCTAAAATGTGGGGCCCGCCTTCCGTAGCGAACTTTGTCGTATGTTACCTAATAGAGAATAAGCTGCTGCAAGAACACCCTGTACAGTAAAGAAATTCATATTAGTAAAATTCAACCTATTCCGAAACTTATTGAAAGAAACAGTTAACTTGGAACTCGTTGAAATAAGAAAGAAACGGAGTATGAAAAAAATAAAATAAAAATATCGAATCACGAATAATATACGAGAGAATAGGCTTACCACTCCAAATCCAACAACTTTTAGTGGGGTTGGTTTGATTTCCTCCAAGATTGCTTCAGCTTCCTACAAAACCCCGTATTATTTTCTAAAATTACGACAAAGTAAATTTTCAAGAAAAAGAAGAGAGCGGGAAAAAAAATCGAATTTTTTTTTACCTCATTGAGAATCGTAAGCGTTGTCTCGGGTTTTAGCTCTTTAACACGCATTCCTTCTTTCAACCAAGATCGAAAACCGCCTTCGACTTGATATGGTCTCTGTCTTATGGTAAAAAATATTTTACAAAAAAAGCAAAAAAAAAAAAAAAAAAAAGAAAAAGAAAAAATTAGTTTGTGTCGAGTCGAGTAATAATTACTTGCCTTAGTTCCGAGTTTCCTGAGTGATCTGGCGACTCCCTTGGAACGAGTTCCGTCGGCATCCATAACTAAAACCTTGGACCTGTCCTATAGATATCAAATTCATTTCATGCATCACTTTTTTTTATCATCTAATATTTAATATCGAGAAAGTATATTAAAAAGAAGAAATACGTTTCGTACTTCAACAATTTTAAGGTCGCGAATAACGGTAGCAAGCAACGAGTCCTCGATGTCTCGTCCTCCCTTCAGTAGCTTCTTCACGGAGCCGTCAACCTATAATTTCATTTTAACCATAAATAAATCTTAACTAACATTTAATTTTTTTTAATTTTTTTTCGTAAATTGAAGTTTTCACATTTGGGGCTAAAAGTACAAAAAATGTCTTTTGGTTAAAAGATTGCCAACCTCAGGTAGTGTTACACTGGCATATCGAGACCGTGCACTCCTTCGGAGATCGGGAATACCATCTTTACCCCTCAGATTCTTCACACACATAACGATGCAACAGAAATAAATAGTCAGGAAAAAATTAACTTTAAACTTGCAAGAAATGAAATTAGTACAATAAACTCGTAATTAAAGAAAAAAAAATCTTAAACGAACTATCATGAATTCATCTTCGTAAATTCGGGTTCATTGCATTCGTCAGCACCACTGTGTTTAATCTAATTGTTAAAAAAAGTCCTCGTATTATTAATATTAGCAAAAAAACACCCTAAACATCACCATTCCAAAGTAAAGGCTAGAAAAATTTACAGTTATCTTGCCTCAGGCCGAATATCGATAAGTACGACACTCTCGTTTCCTCGTAAGAGCTCCATAGTTGACTGTGGAGATAAATCTCCGGAATATCCACTGTATTTCAACACCCTATAAGAACCCCTGCACATATCTGATCACAAATGTAATTTCCATTTAAAATATACGGAGATAAAGACAAGAATTATTGTCTAAATCCCGTTACGAACAAATATTATATATATATATATAAAAAAAAACAAGAAAGTTCATACCACAAAGTAGCCGACACTCCAACGAAAAGAACAAACGGAATAAGCGGGTCGTTAGGGTCCAATCCGAGACTTTCTTCGAATCCGACCAGAACAATGTAGACCTTTTTACATCACAATGTGGCATTAGTGTAAATAACAATTCTCTCTCACAATTATAAAAGCCTGAAAAACGAGTTTATTGCATTTAGTACCCTCATGTTATATCAAATAGATAAAAGAAAAACACTCCCCGTGTTACACATACTAGCAAAAATCCTCTATCAATGCATTTTGTTTGGCACACACAACCACCTAAATGGTGAGTGTACGGGGTAGTTTGTTATAAAAGTTGCATTGTAGGGGTGTTTTTTGTCTAATATTTTTAACACGGAGACATTTTTAACAATTTGATATAACACAGGGGTCCCAAATGCAATAAACTCTCCTTGCAAAATAGACATGTTATTTCTATTTCAAATGGATAGATAATTCAAGAAGTAGAAAGTATTTTCTAAAGTTCAAACATTTAACTATCTAATTATCACATTGTAAGTACTAAAAATTAAAATTTTCAATAAACAATTTTATCATTATAAGAAATTAAAAAAAAAAAAAAAAAAAAAAAAAAAAGTCGAATATACCTGTTGAAAAGCTGTCCCGACAGGCCTCAATACATCTCCGAAATGTCCTTCAGACGAAGCAAGCGAATCTTGAAATTCTCGAGGGAGAATTACCTTAACAGATTCATAAGCATTTCCGATATTTTTCGTCCCCATTATTAAGAAATTCTCGAATAATACAATCGCTCGTCTTAATACATCAAGTGCAACAAACCCTACTTTACCCGACCCTTCCTTCAACTCACCCGAAAATCCGGTCAACTTACTACCCGCCGATTCTCGAGATTTATCTACAAGTGATGTAATCTCATTTACGATTTTATCAACTTCGGCTGCATTTTTCGAAAGAGCTGCCTTCAAGGACGAGGTGATTGTATCGAACGATTTTTTCAAGACATCTTCGCCTCCATTAATCGTGTCAACGATAGAGCTGTTTATTTCATCGGAAATATCGAATAGATTCTTTTCTTCACCGGATATTGAATTCAAATCAATATCTAACGGATCTATTGCTAGAGGGGTATCGGCCGGTAAACCGTTGCTTATTAAATCGTCCACACCCGTCTTAGTGGGGCCGCCCTCCACAAAAATAACGTCGCTCGCCCCAAAATTGCTAGAGGAGTACAGACATTTGACGGGCCGTTTCTTCGTAAAATTCAAGAATTTTTTCGACGATTTTCCCACAATGTTGCAGTTCGAATCGAATGATTTCCAATACGAGGATAAAGACTTCAACCCTCCATGGATAGGAACCTGCAGAATTAGTAATTGATGTTTACGAAAACACGAAATTTTCGACAATCGATTTTCGATATCTCACTGAATCAAAAAACCCTAATAGACAATAAAAATTTAAAAACTGAAAATAACGAAAACTAACCGCCTGTGAATGGCAGGAGCAGCTGGTGCTTGCTGAAGAAACGGGCAACATTGTGAAATTACGAAACCTCAATCCAATCAAACCTTTGTTGTATTTTTTCAAACCCTCATTTTCGGACAAAGAAATACAGAAAAAGCTGCGAGCTTTGACTTCAACTAAGCTAGAATAGAACAACCCATTAACAGAGATTGGATCCCGGTCAAGAATCTTGAAATGGGTTTGACGATAATTCAACGCAACGCACAGAATCAAGTGGGGTTTTCTTAATTTTTTTTTTTTAATTGGCGGAGGAATTCGTTATATGGTTTATTGTCTGGGGATTTTCGAGGGTATTATCGTATGTAATTGACATGTAAAATCAAACGTTAGAGAAGTGAGAAGAAATGTGTGGTTTGTTTGGAGATGGTAGCTAATAGCTTCATCTTCTTGGATATCAACTGCCTCTCGTTTTTCTCTTGTGGGTCCCACTTTGGATTCTGTTCTTTTTTTTTTTCTTTTTTCTTTTTTAATTTTCTTGTTTTTGTTGTATATTAATTTAACCGAATTATATATTTTGTCATATAAGTGTGTATACTATACATAATTTAGTCCAATTCCAATACCGTCGTGTGTAATAATTCTAAGACGTGCAGCACCCATATTTTAACTTCTTAATGTTCGCATTTCGAACATATTTTGTGACCGACATTCGAGAAATGGATCATTTTGCAATTTCGAAAAGATTAGAAACATGTTTGAAGTGAATACAATATTTTCAAATAATTTTCTTTTGTTTCCCTGATTATTTACACTAAATTTAATGATCAATTCCAAAATTGATAGTTGATAATAATATTTATTTTGAATATATTTGTATCAAAATATGTAAATATGCAAATAAAAACTTATATACATATATAGCATATTTATAAATTTACCCCTATACTTTTAATATTTTACATGTTTCCACTGAATTCCCGTGTCCGTTTTTCCATTTTCCCGTATTACCGTCTAACTAATCAAGTCTCTTTTACCAATAAAAAGAAAGGAAAAAAAGAAAAAGAACAATGAATCATGTTTGAATTGGGTTCACGAGATTAGCCCACTAGATTCTATTAAGTATTTAGAAACATGTATTTTCTAAGGCCCAAATCCACAGATTTAGATGCATTTTTCCAAAAGTATGTTAGTGTTTGTGGCCCAATATGTATTCCTATGTGTGAATAGGGCCCAGTAAACTAATAATTAAGCAGCCCAAACCTTGGAATCGGGCCAGTAGCTAACTTAATTCCCGTTTAAGTAGCTTCACTGATTTTGACCGTTTAAGTTAAAGAGTCCGATCTTGGCCATTCATCTCTTGCTTTATAAACCTTTTTTCACGTTGTTTTCCGGCGACTTTCTTCAATGTTCATCGATGTACATGAAGAGCATTAATGAGAAGGCAGCTTTGTTGTCTTTGTCCGTTGTGTTGTTTCTTGTGTTATAGAGCAATACGTCACGAGCGATAGGGATAAGACATTGTTCATTCTTCTTCTTCTCCTTTTCTTTCTCAAATGCGATGTGAGTGAGGGTAACTCAGTGAGAAAAGAAGGTCTTTGTGAGTGTTTGAGTGAGTTGATTCTTGGTTGAGTACTTGTGAGTCAACTCAGAGAATGAAAGGGTAGACCTAGGGTTTTGAGTTTGGGCTTTGTGCCTGATACCCTTTTGGAGCTGCAGCTAAAGTGGATTATGGACGTGGACTTGGACAAAAGGAGACTTAGCCTACCTGGAAAAACGGTTATATGTGTTGGAACCAATCTGGTGATACTAGCTTAGATTTTCAGTGTCTTTATTCGATTCTTGTCTTCGTGTAGTTATGTTTGTTTATTTGTATAAATCAAATAGGTACCCAACAAAGTCGAATTTTAAGTTAAAACTGTGTAGCAACATATCAATTTAAAAAGAAAAAAATCGATTTAATTTCGACCTCAATGATGTCCGCGATAAAGGGGAGCGTGGCATAGTTATTCAAACAATAATGGAAGTTAAATAAGTGAAGCAAAGAATGATATTTGGTGGTGCAGAGAGAGAAGTGCATAACAAAAACTAAATTTTGAAAAGAGAAAAAGAAAAGATTACAAAAGAAAACTCAAAGTAAAGTAAAAGCGTGTTTAGTAATCATTATAAGCGCGCTTTTAGCCACTAAGTCTCTCTGGCAAAATGTTGTCGTCAAGATAAATTAAACTAAGCCATCATATTCGCGGAAGAAGCTTAGAAAGTAAAGAGGGCTCCATTTCATATATTTATATAATATATTATACCAAAATCTCGATAAATTAATAATTTTGTTTAAATGTAATTTCTTCGGTCTTGGTTCGGTGATAATATGTTAAATTATTACTTCAATAATTTAACCCCAATATTTCATTTAATTAATAAAAATATATTAATCTTGACTGTATTAATTTATAAATATTTATATATATAAATGTATGTAAAATCAAAACAAGAGAAAGAAGTGTCCCCAATAAAGGGCACTAGCCGCAAAAAAAAAAAGTAGTGACATTCAAATAATTACAGAATAA
>NW_012192829.1:52222-74694 GCF_000504015.1 Erythranthe guttata
GCACTTTTTTTAAAAGAAATATATATATATATATATATATATATATATATATATAGAACTTGCTATTAAATAAAGTACTTTTTAGAATAAAATTGAGATTTTTGATTAAATGTTAAAAAAATATAATAGTAATATCATGAACTCAACAATTGAGTAAAATGGAAAGTGAATTATTCTCAACTAGTTAGAGAAATAATATATGCGATATAATCTATAAATCCACTAAATAAATAAATAACTCATAAATGTCATGTCTAGATTAAATCCACCACGTTTTTCAAATAAAATATTGGGACCCAATAAAAGCCATTCCCAATTCCCATCTTTATATTTGAATCAATTCTTTGCCTTTTACTTATTTATTATTTTATTTTTCTTAGTAATATTTTGATATTTTCACATAACTCGAGTTCGAAATGAATTATAGTGACAATAAAAAGAAATTACTTCATGTAACACTTAATGATTTTTTTTTCAATTATTGTCACAATAATTATATCCCTAATGCAAAATATTTTAATTTGTTGTACTAGTAAAGCTTAATTATCACATCACAATATAAACATATAGATACAATATTCTATATGATCATATGGCCGGTGTGTAACTATATATTGATATTCTCTCTCTACTTGTGAATAATCATCATATCACAATATTATAGCTTGCATTTTCTTTTTCTTTTTTTCAAGGAACAAAAAGAATACATATGATGTTCTTATCAACATTGTGCATCAATATTCATTAATAAAATTATTATTTCTAAGTTATAACACTTGATAATTTAATTAGGGAATTAAATTATTGGTTTTGGTTGATCATCTCTCTCGCACACACAAAAGTGAACATTGAGCATTTTATAATATAAACAGAGGGTCCTACGTACCCATTGAATAAGTTAGTGATAGGAGATAACCTATGTAGCACGGACACCTAAAAACCGATATGGGGAAATGAAAAAAACGGATACAGGGAAAAGTGTAAATATTAAAAATATAGGGATATATTTGTAAATATCATAGAAATGTATTCAAAATAAAACTTAGGGTAAATAGTAAATAGCACTTAACTTCCATGTGGTTTGTGCTTTGTGCACATGACCACATTATACTTTCAATATAAGCACATAACTCCCTATAGTTTAAATTTTGTACACATGGCCCCTTGTACTTTTAATATAAGCACATCACCCCCTTCTGGAATTTCATTTGATAAATAATTATATTCATTAGTAAGAGAAATTTTTTTAAAGTACAAGAATGTTATGTGCTTAATTATATTAAAATACAAGGCGGTAATGGGGGCACAAAATTCAAACCACAGGGGATAAGTGCTATTTACACTAAATTTTACAATCAACCACTACTAGAAAAATGCCATTTAGCCATAGACATATTCGTCTCTAAATTGCGAAACTAATGCCGCTAAAGAGGATTTAGTGATATATTAGGTCCGTTGCTAACGCCATCGATAAACACCGCGTCGCTATTTTTTAGCGAGGACGAGGTAGAATCCGTAGCTAATATGTAACGCGATAAATCATATAAATATTTGAAAATTTGCTATTCAAACATCTTTCTAACTTTTTTGAAATTTGCAACATGACCTATGCGTTGTTCGACATGTGCGTCTTCATTTGCAACACGACCTATACGGTGTTCGAAATGTGTCCTCAAGTATCAGACACAAAATTTGTCCGAAACACGGAAATTTAAAAAGTTAAAGTTTCCGTTTACATATGATCAGATAACATATCTTTTCTTGTAATTAATTAAATTTTACTTCAATAAATAGGGGCCATAACTCGTTTTCTTTTGTGCGAAGATGCACTTTATTGGGATATATATATATATATATATATATATATATATATATATATATATATATATATATATATATTGGACGGAAGAAAAAAACGTGGAATAAATACTTTCTTCAATGTTCCTTCCTCCCCATTAACCAACTTGCAAAATTTCATTGCCATGAAAAACACGCACTTACGCGTGCGTACCACACGTTTAATTTTATATATATAATGAAATAAAATAAAATAAAATACAAAATGAAGCATTATATTCAAGCAGAAGATTCAAGTTATTTTAAAAACCAATGTTATCAGAACCGGACCGGACATTAAACCGGCGAGGCATTCGGGTCATGGTTGGACCGGTTCAACCGGGGTCAACCCGGGTTTTTTACTTTTTTATTTATTCTATTTATTTTTTAATTTTATATACACATAATTACATCCAAATAAAAATTTAAAACATTAAACAACATATACAAAACTTCACTTCAATCCAAAAAACTACCCATAATAATAATGTATCTCATCAAAATCATCCTCATCACATAATTAAAATTTAAAATATAAAACTAAAACATATAAACTAGTCAATTTACTTAAAAAGAACATAGTCACAAACATCCAAGAATATTTATTGAACATAAATTTTAAATTCACATCTAAGCAAAATTTGTTTAAAGAATTGAAATCTAAACAAAATTATTATCACATGATTAAACAAAAGAATTTAAAAATTGCACGATTCATCTACACGAAAGAGGGTACCGGCAGGTTGTGGGGGCAGCGGTGGCTGGCGGCGGCCGGCGATGGCTGGTGGTTTGCGGCGGCCGGCGGTGGCTGGTGGTTTGCGGCGGTGGCTGACGGCTGGAGGATTGGGCGGCGGCTGGGTGCGGGAAAGGCAGAATAGGTACATACTTGTCAAACAAGTCTGTTCATGTTTAACGTATTGTTTAATTCAATTTTTTTTTTATTTTTTTAAACCTAATAATCAAAACGACGTCGTTTTGATAAAATATTAAAAAAAAATATATATATATATAAAACGCAGCGTTTAGGAATCGAACCCGGGTCGGCGGCCGGTTCGCCGGGTCCCGGGTTCCATCCGGTCAAACCGGGTTTCTGGTAGTTGACCCCGGTTTTGAGTTTATGTGGGTTTGGGGGTTAGACCGGACCGGTTTTCCGGCGGGTCGCGGTCGAACCGGTCGGACCGGCCGGTCCGGTCCGGTTCTAATAACATTGTTAAAAACCCAATTCATAATTACGAGAATATATAGATATAGATTTTGACATGGAAAGACAAAGTTTAATTTAGTAGGGCATATATTATGATTAAATGACTATATGGGAAGGTCACTTTTAGTAGGGTTAAATGGGTCCAAGATGGGATATATTGAGTCTATTTTATCATGCCTATCAACCCACTTAGGTGTTTTTACTTTTTTTTTTTTTTTTTTTTTGATAATAAATGAAATTGACATGCATTATTAATATGAATTGAAGCAATGATTGAATTGAGGGCTGAGGGCTAAAGTTGTGATAAGTTGGTGTTTGCAAAAGCTTATTCAAAACCATAAATTAGCGATTGTTAGTTAACTGAGTGCTGAGTGTATGTTTCTAAAAGTTGACGGTGTTTGCAGAAAACTCGGGTCTAAATGTGTTTTTGAAAAGTAGCTTAAACCAGCTTATTTTAAAAGAAGCTGAAGCAAATATTGATTTTACAAATATTTTAAAACAGAATATGCGAAAAAAAAATGTGAACGGAATCCGGCCGCCCATTTGGATTCAACTATACATCGGTTCGGGTTTTGATTCAATAAATATATGATTACTAACTTCATTAGAGGCTTGATGTTTGATCTAACATGTAATTAAAAAAATGTAATCAAATGTTAAAATTATATTTATTTCTTACTATTTGAGTTTATAATGTTTGTAGCACCCAAAATATTGTATCATGTGATGGAACTAGCGATTTAACATTTAATATAGTGCGGTATGTCTAATTTCCCATAATACTATTTCACGTCCATCAAGACTAAAGTCGCATCATGGAACAACACGACTTTAGCTACCTCCTACGTTGCTCTTTTTGTTGGTACTACGTTTTCACCATTGGAATGAACTTTCTGAATCCCACCAATTCCGATTTGAAAATTTTAGTTTACGAATTAAGAAAAATTTATTCCAATTTCCAAAATTTGGATTTCTTATGTTTTTTTAGAATAGACTGTAACTAGTTTTCTACCCAAAAAAAATGTGTTTTTTATGAAATATTAATTATGATTCGATTAGTTCGATTTGCACCGCTGATTTCATGGAAACCCAAAATTTACTTTGCAAAATTCTACTTAGTTATACTCTCTTCTTAGATATATAGAAATTGTCATCAATGTAACCATCTTACAAAACAAAACAATTAAATTTGGCAACATAGTAAAAATCAATAAATTCTAGCTAGGTATCCTAAAACTTGATAAAATTTGAAAAGTATGAGGATGAACTAATAGTTGATTGAGATGGAGATACAAGAACAAGCATATTTTTGGTCAAAACATTAAAAAAATTTATATCTTTGACTTAACTATCGTGACATTCTCCACACTTAGTTTGCAGAATATTGTACGAAAAGTCGAGAATGAGTATTGTGACATCCTCCATACTAGGTTTGCATAATATTGTACGAGAAATAGATACATGTTGCTGTGATTTTGTTCTAACCACAGTGTGTGCGTGTGTAGAGAGAGAGAGATAGAGATTGATTTACATTCAAGGTTAGTTTCCAATAGGAAATTCAAATTTTACATGATAAAATTAACTATGTGGCTTGATATCTTAAAGTAGATTATTAAATTTCGAAAGCAAATATAAGTTGGTAAAGAATGTATTAATTAGGAAGAGTTTAAGGTACAAGTTGCAAGTCAAGTTGATTGACTTTAAGGAGACAATAAAACGTACACTAATTGGACTTCAATTTGTAGATTACTCATAATGTCAACTCATTTTAATTTAATGCTTATTTAATCACATTAATAAAACAACTTCGATTAATGTTGCATAATCACTTTGCATCATCGATTAAAAATGAATATTATATTTTTATTTTTATTTACATTTTACCATAACACACATAGATATATACTATATATTGATGGTCTTATGCATAGCCTATAATTATAGTGCAAAAGTATGTTAATCAAGATTAGGGTTTACTAATGATCTTGAGTTTAGATGAGATAAAGGTTTTTCTTTTCTTTAATATTTACTTGATTGAGTTTAAAGGGGCTTTAGAATTAAGTAAGTATTAGGGGGAATTGCTTTTTGGGGCAGTATGCAAAATTCTTGATACCCCATCTAATTTATGTATATATGTGTCACAATTTCATTTGATTATTATATTGCTTCCATTTTATTGTAGGGTAAATCACAGACACCACCTCATATTAGGTAAAATACGAAAAAATCCCTCAATGTTTAGGTTATTACAATCACATAATTATGAATTTTCTTACACGTCCATACTTATAGTGTCAAATTCAACAGAATCTTCTAGATTCCGTGGAATGTTTTCTAATTTGTACTCGTTTTATGCAAAAATGCAGTTCATGATGCACCACAATCTGATATTTACAAGTCAAAAGACTCATCTTTTGATCATCTTGTTTCAAAATATAGAGCTCGAATGCGGTAAAATGGGTACAAACTGGAGAATATTCTATATAATCTAAAAGATTCTACTAAATTTGACACCGCAAGAATAAACGTGTACGAAAATTCATAGCTGAGAGGTAATGATAATTACCAAAAGAAGAGGGATTTTTTGTAATTTGACATTTTATTGTAATAATCTTTTACTTGTTTGGTGTACTTTGGGTGTAAAGAATCTTTCTGGTTTTATACGATTAGTTTTATCTATTTTCTTGCAATAAAAGCATTTATGTATTTTCAGCTTGACAGTAGCTCACAGGATTTAATTAAACAAATAATAATAGGACAGAGAAAAAGATTGTTTTTATGTGTGTGTCCACTTATTAGAGAGAGAGAGAGAGAAAAGATAGGAAAGAGGGATGAAGAAACAAAGGGCAAACCCCCATAATATAAACCCATAAAAACCAAACATTAATCCACAACTTCTCTCTCTCTCTCTCTCTCATATAATTAATTGGTTTATTTTTTAGAGGGTTTTTGCTTTGTATTTGTTTATCTCACAAAGTTGCAGTCTTGAGAGGTGCACTGTGTGAGTTTGTGTGTGTGTAGCAAATCCCATCAAAGAGTTCATATTTTCTTGATATAAAGGTGAGATCTTTAATTGTTGTTTGCTCTATATATACAAACCTTAATCTTAATTTGCAGCAAAAAAAAAATAATAATAATAATAATAATTAAAAATAATTTCTTGATACATATTTTGCTTCTTATTACAGCAACAGCATCATCATATTTATTTTCTTGAAAATACAAAAAAAAAAAAAATGGAGGGGTACTCAAGAAAGGAGAAGGGTTGGGTTACAGAAGAATCGGAGAAGCTTGAGCTGAGGCTGGGGCTAGGCCCACCAGGCGGTGACTGGACCACCGTCACAGACAACAATAATATCAACAGCCCATGTCATAAAAATCCAGTCTTGATATCATCTCCATGGCACCAAGAAAATGCAGCAGCAAAGGGTGGTAGTGGGTTTCTTCATATGACTGTGATGAAGGAACCGTCACAGCCATGTGGTAATAGAGTAGCTGCTGCTGCAGCAGATAACTCAGATAAGAATAAGGGATTTTCAGCAGCTGCTCCTCCTCCTCCTGCAAGCAGTGCTCAGAAAAGGTACCTAACCTTTTTTTTTTTTTTTAAATAATTAATATTCTTTTTTCTCCCTCTTTTTGGGACAGAGTGTATTTCCTGTTTTTTTACTCAACATTTATTAATTTATTACATGTTGTGGTCCATCATGAATTCATGATGCATATATGTCTGCCTTTCATTCTTTTATTGTCTGCTGTGCATATGAAACTTGGGGTAATTTGGTAATTTATGCATGCTTTGGAATTTATATGTGTATGTTAAACAATATCCACTCTTTAAATTTAAACCCATAATTATTAATTAGTGTTAATTGCCTACTAACTATGAGTATTATTATTTTTTTAAAACAATTGTCCTAAACCAAAATGCAGAACTGCTCCTGCTCCAGTGGTGGGATGGCCTCCAATTCGATCGTTTCGAAAGAATCTTGCAAGTGGAAATTCTTCCAAACTAGCCACCGATTCGACGAATGTGGGACCCGACAAATTTCCCGCCAAAAAACCCGTCGAGAACTCCCCGAAAACTCCGTTTGTGAAGATCAACATGGACGGTATTCCCATTGGTCGAAAAGTGGATCTTGGATCGTATGACAGTTATGAGAAGCTTTCGTATGGTGTCGATGAACTCTTCAGAGGACTTCTTGCAGGTTTAAGATTATATCGAAATTCTTACAACTTATTTCCGGTTTTTATTACGTGTTTTGTCGTATTTCTTTTTGGTGCACAATATTATGAGTATACTGATTTTCTTGTTTTTTTTTTCGTTTATCGATGATTGTTGTAGCTCAAAGTGACTCTACGAAAGAAATCGGAGGTTTGTTGAATGGGAATAATAGGGAATATACTCTTGTGTATGAAGATAATGAAGGAGACAGAATGCTTGTGGGGGATGTTCCTTGGCAGTAAGAATCTTTTTTTTTTTTTTTTTAATTTATTTATTATTTTTTCTACGTGGATCCGATCTCTTACATCTTTTGTTCTATTACATTTTATGTTCCTTATATATATTTATATTCTTGATTTTGCAGAAACATTTGAAATATAAAAATTACAACTTGCTAATTTAGTATTAGGGGCCTTCTTGGCTTATTAATTAGTTGAATGTTTGCCACTTGCACTAGTGATTTAAATCTTTAGAATATGATGCTGTCTTTGTGCTGTAATGACCTGCGAAAATCATGTGATAATTGCTCATTACCAATTATTTCCGTATTTTAAAAATTAGTAGATCATTAGCAAAATAATACGACGACTTATACTTGTGAAATATGTCGTAATTCTTGCAGCATGTTCGTCTCGACGGTTAAGAGGCTACGAGTCTTGAAAAGCTCTGAGTTACCTACGTTGTCTCGTGAGTTCTTGCTTCCGATAACATGGAATTTTTTGGTTTCGTTAACTTTAATATTAATTATTAAGTGATGTCAATTTGGATAATTGTTGTTTGCAGGTGGAAGTAAACAGGGGAAGCTGTCATTCGATGCTTAACCTAAGTAGAAGCGACGACAACTTGTGTTATTACAACTTGTGTTATTTTTGTTGTCTACTTAAAGACAAAAATGAAAAGGGTTTTATTGTATTTTGAATCAACTCCCTACTTGTAATTGGGATTTGGGGAGATTGACTAATGAATATTTGCTATGTTGTTTTCAAATTAAGGTGAATTTTGTGTATATATCTAATGTTTTTTTTTTCTTGAATCTTGATTTGAAATGATTATGTGGCACCATTATTGCAAAGATTTGCAATACATTGTTGTAACTGTGGGGATTTTATATTTATATGTATTTTGTTTTTTGCCTTTTCGGCTAATGTCGAACCCAGTGTACATCGGTAAATTTCACTCTTGTGCGGTAAATTGTAAACAATACGAGAGGTGCAATATCTGCATAATCCTTCAATGCGATGTAGGTTCCGTTTGTTCTTTTCACCTTTTCTTTCGTCTCGTAAAACTAACTAGCTGCAAGCAAAAGATACGAGAGAAAATCGAATCATATCACCGTAAAACCGACACACAATCACACATACATGCATACATCCTTGGCCAAAAATACAATTTTATTATGTAATTTCATTATTGGTATTGTTCGTTTTCCCGATAAAAACTCGAAGTTCAAACATCATAAGAAACCGTCGTCATCGTCATAAGTTACTGAAATTGCATCAAGGCCCTTCAAGATACATCTAATCACGTACCCTATCCAGCCAAATAAATATCCAAGAGGAGATTCAAAAAACAAAAGCACTGAAATATTAAGTGTTCTCACTTCTCAATTCATGATGATGACGTGTCATCAAGGTAGAGCGAGTGAGAGGCGGCAAGCAGGGCCGCCCCAATTCCCGACCCGTCGTTCGAGTGCTCGAAAGTAATGGCCGACGAACTTTCATCCCCGATTAGCTCGCCCACTGTATTTTCTAAGCACTTTCTGTATTCTGTGTAGTGCTCGTATAGACCCCCGTCCATGGCTATAACGGTCTTTTCGCCCCCTTCCTTGGGAATATCCCGCCCCGTTTTCTTCAACACGCCGAAGATGCCGGCAGCTGCTAGGCGGGCCCCACGGGTGGCGGCAATGTTGCAGAGCTCCACCACTACTCGCCTCTTTTTCAGGGAGGTGTTGGATATCTGAGGTATAGGAGAAGAGAATTTCAAACGGATCCGTATAAAGCGGCTCAAATTCACCGCAATAACTCAAATAAAGAAAGATCTATGAATTTGAAGTACACCGTTAAAAACATGTGAAAATACTTTGGGACAAAATTCAGGGTGGAAATCGGACAAATCGGGCCAGGATTAGCACTTTCGGAAAAAAATTCATTTCTTTTTTCAGTGAAAAACTAATTCTAAATTCCATTCCAAAAATTCAGAAAAATAATAAATCGGAATTTTGGAAATTGGAATGGAAAAACTTGTTCCAGAATCAGAAATATTTCAAATCGGAATCAACGGAATTCGAAATTTCCAAATTATTTTTCACCAGTAACAGTACATAATAATATTGATATTATAAGTAATTTTCAGGGAAAAAATCAGAGTTTTCGGAACTTTCAGAACCGGAAAAATTGGAAATCGGAACCTTCAGAATCAGAATGACAAATATTGTTCCAAAATTGGAAATATTTGAATTGGAATCGGCGGAATTCGGATATTATATTCCAATTTCCACCACTATAGAAAACTAAGCAAGAAAACGTAAGCTTTTACCTCCAAAATATTCTTCAGTTTTTCATCGACTACTCTCAGATCAGAAGATGTATCTTGATGCATAGCCGACATTTCAGGAGTCCTGCATATTCATCAATTTCGTACAAATTTCATCATCTCTATTACTATATAAGCAGAAAAATAGATCGAATCATCGTCTTAAAAAAAACGAAATTGATAATAAAATATACTGGTTTTTGTTATTGAGTACCTCAAAATGAATGGAATTTTAAGTTTAGGTGGAACTTCATCGCCGAAGAAGAAAGCTTCTTCAGCCATCCTAAGTAAAACTCTTCGTACGATTTCACCCAAGTACATGCCAGAAGTTAACTTCTCAAATATCTGTATACAAAATTTATATTAATTATTAATCTGGATTGAATAAAAACTGAAAAAAAGGGGAAAAAATACGTAAAAAATCGTTTATTGTACCTGTTCTCCAGGATTCAGACTTTCTACATCCAATGCATGGTCATAGTCGGTTATTGGAAGGTGAGACGACCTGAAGTTACCCCACTCCATATTTATAACCTGAAATGTAAGAAAATATTAAAGCCTTCAATCAAATCTTTTTCTTTTTCTTTCCCGAAATCAAATTCTTGAAAATGGTTATTAAAGATTAAAGAATTCGCTAACCATTTCTCCAGATTTAGGCAAAGGGCCGTGCCATTTTGGAATGGCTTGTGCACGTTCTACATATGCAGCATTAGTTCCAGTGCCTAATATCACAGCAATAGAGACATCGTTGTGTGTGTATCTTCCTCCTGCTAATGTTCCGATTGTATCGTTGACCTGGCATAAACATTTAAAAAAGAAAGTGTTAAACTAATATTCTACTAAAGAGTAGAAGTTCGTTGTATAAACACTTCAACGGAAACCAAAATAAACTTACTAAAGCTGCCACACGCATTTCGACTCCTTTTCTTTTCAAGGCTTTCGTTAGTTCAACTACCACATCTTGGCCAACCTATAAACAGTAGTAATTAAATGAAAATCAAGAATGGAAGATGGGAATTAGGTGAAACCATGACAAAAGTCATTGCACTTTAACTAATAAATTAATGAAATAAAGAAAACAAAATGTACCGTGTCGTCAATAGAGAAGCCCTTTGTCCACCTCATAAGAGTGCCAGAATTTATCGAAGTTTGCATTACAGGGAAAGAGAAAGTGAAACCCAATTCCCTCTGTTTCCCAGGAGGCTGATGAAATATTTGTTCTTCTTCAGCAACAAAATTCGCAAGTTTTTCCGCAATATAATCAAAAAGTGCCTGCAAAAACGAATTAAGTTTTGGTCATGAGACGTCAGTGAATCTCGGGATAATGGAAAAAAAAAATAGTGGATAAATAAAAATTAATTTACTTACATCTGAAGTCCCGCACATCAACGCAGGGGGTATTGAAGCCTCGGCGAATTCTTGATGAACAATACCGCCTTCTTTGCCTCCTAATTGGACTCGTAAAACACGGAAGTTTGTGCCACCAAGATCAAGAGCATAAAAGACCCCTTCTTCTTCACTGAGATTACACACAATTGTGAAAAGTAAATACATAGAAAATTTTATAAGCTAGAACGAATAAGGCGGAAAAAACGAGCTCAAGAACACAAACTTTTCATCCATTCTATACATTGAAAGAATGGATGTCGAAAAAAAATGCTGATCGGAATAAAAATGCAGAATGGTACATACTCTTACACAATAAGCTAATTTCAAAAATCATCCATCCGTTCTTAAAAGACATGAAATACTCTGCCATTACCTAGAAACCCGAGACTAAATAAGACCAGCGTGAAATTGAAAGAAAGTACTCGTTCAACTGGACTATTATCATTCAATATTTAGTTAGGATAAGTTAATCCACCTTTAAAGCATACCCCGAGTTACCTGATTAGAATGAAATACAATGAACTAGGAAATTGTCGACATTTGAATTCAATCGGAGACCAGCTTTTTCTCAAAAGCAACTCCACCCAGTTATAATTGCATATCACCAAATTTCACAATTAAATGAACACTATAGAACACACACACAAAAAACACTATTCCAACAGTATATAGCACAAATCAAACTTGCATATTACTATATTCGTCTCGTCCATAAATTATTTTTCGTATCTAAGCCCGTCGACTGATATTTCAATTTGCCTAATCAGAAAAAATCACACAAAAGTATCCAATTTTACATCACAAAAGAAAGAGGGACAACCCAAATCTTCATCACTAAATCCACAGTAAGAGTCCATCACTTGCAAAAAAATTCACTTCAAATCGACATACATAACCAAACACAATTCATATAATACATTCGGAAATCCAGAAAAAAATAATGGAGAGAGAGAGAGAGAGAGAGAGAGAGAGAGAGAGAGAGAGAGAGAGATTTACCCAGTGGGGAGATTGTCGACATAGCTGATAAGCATCTTGAGCTTGCTACCGCCCTCAGATGCCAATCCAGCATGCATTTCCACAGTCATGGCGTCCGCAATCTGAACCAGCTTCGCCTCGGGGGTACCGCACTTCTCCTCAAATTCCTTCACAATTGCCACCGCCCGTGCCCACCTCCCGGAGCTCTTCATCCGCTGCCGCACAACCACCGCCGCCACTCCAACCACCGCAGCGGTCCCGATCACCGCCGCCGCAACCGCCACCTTCCCCATTTTCCTCTTCTTCTTTTATTACTGACAACAACAAAAATCAAAGATCGAATCCTTCACCACTCTAATTCTAGTGTTTGTGATGTGGATTTGTGGATCAATTAATGGATCGGAAAAAATAAATTATTAAAAAATAAAATAAAGGTTGGAGAGAGAGAGTCTAATGAAGGGGGCAACGAAAAACACGGGATCAAAATTAATCTCGGATGAAAATTAAGACTCAGCCAAGATAAAGATATATATACAGATATACATACATATATACATAAAAATATGTATGGATAAATTAAAAATAAAAATGGAAAGATTATGTGGATTTTTTGTTTACTTTGGAAATGTAGATTGAATTCCGGTAATTTTTTTCCTATCCCTCCCTATTTTTGGGGATTTTATTCGCCAAGTATTCGTTTTTATCTTGTTTTTTTCTCTAAATATTATCGATATTACTTATATTTAAGATTAAATTACAATCACCTAAGATAAGATAAATTACAAAAAAATCTCTGTTGTTGGATAATTACAACAATTCCTCTCAATTATAAGTCTTCTTACACGCTTATCTTTATAGTCTCAAATTCAATAGATTTTTTGAATTATGGAGAATAGTTTTCTAATTTGTACTCGTTTTGTACAAAGATACAGTTACTGATACACCGTACAAGCCAAGAAACACATCTTAACATCATCTTGTTTCAACATATAGAGCTCGAATGGGGTAAAACATGTACAAGCTGAAGAATATTTCACATAATCTAGAAAGTTACACTAAAATATAGACCCCGCAAGAATGAACGTGTAAGAAGACTTATAGTTGAATATGTGGTTGTAATTTCCCAAACATAATGTATTTTTTCGTAATTAGACGTTACCGTAATTTACCCTAATAAACATGATCAGCGTGTAGAGCTTGATTTTAGTATCATTTAAAATGAATGACTTGGACCGTTGACCTTCAAAGGCAAGCAACAAATGACACATAATTATTTTCAACATCACACTTTATTTAAAGATGATAAAAGCACACCCCTTTTATTATTCTTAAAGATGATTTGACTTGTCACATGGTCACATGTCATGTTGTAATAACTGAATTAAACTATTCCTTACAATGTCATAACATTAACGAAACACATGGTATAATAAATTAATAATGGCATCAATTTCAAAAGAGAATATTTAACACGTTGGACAAAGTTAAATGTACATAATTTTTGTATTATACAAATAAAGAAGAAGTGTCTCAAAGTAGTAGTAGCATAGCAAAAGACAAACTGTGACATCTAAAGCAAAAAAATAACACTCCCACATCAACCCCAGAACAAAAGAGAACAGCTTTTACCTTTTTACCCCCACTCCAAAAATCTATTTCAATACCAGAAACAAAAGTAGAACAAATTTGCTTATAAAGTTCGGTAACTATACACTAAAAGCATCTCTATCGGAATCTTCAATTTTTTCGCTGCTAAATTAATGGGATTTCGATCTTCTCAACCTTACTGCATAAATAAGCCACAAAAACACCGAGATAGAGACATACATGGTACGATAATTCAAAAAAAAAAAAAAAAAAGAAGTCGTCAGATTTCTATAACGTGCCTCATCACATTCTTCTCTCCGTCTCCCGATTTTAGCACCATCGCCAGATCAGCATTAGGCTTCAAGAAAAACAATGAAAGAAAAGGCACAACAGAAATATCAGCCAAATATGTTTGGTAACCATTTAAAAATAATAATTGTCCAAAAAAGAACTTAAATTGAAGGCGAGGGGCAAATTGAACTTATATCAAAAACCTCTAACTCCTCCTTGTGCGTATTATGCAAAAGCTGAGGTGGACTAGCCTCGTTCGAACAAGTACCACCCGGCGAAGTTCCTTTCTCGTTGTTCTCCGAGTAAGCATCACCAGAACTCAAGTTGCAGCAGCCGTTGTCAGAATTCTCTGCAGTGTGTTTCCCGTGGTTTGGTGCAATTACACCATCATTGAACTCTTTATCTCTATCAACTATCCCAGTTAAACTAGAGACCACTTCTGGTTTCGTTGTTTCAGTCAATGCACCAATACTTTCCTTCTGAGGGCTAATAGATTGTCTTTTCTTTTCACACACCTCCAAATCTGGCACATCGACCTCCTTCTTACGTTTTGAAACTCTCTCGACAGATCCTTCACAAGACGCCTTATCAACCTGGCTAGCAGGTCTCGCATGTCGGGTTCTTCTGTAACCTTCCGGAAATACATAGGACGGAATTTGCTTTCTTCGAACATGAGAAACATATATTTCCATCCCAGGTTTCCAGTACATGTAAGAATTTATTTGATGCCTAAACTCGTCGACAGTCTGGCGGATATCAAACTGTTGACCTTCTTGTATAACCTCTCCTTGTTTCCTTTGTAAACCCATAAAAAAGGCACAGTGAGAACACTGATTAGACGAATCGACATAATCATGTGGGCAAGGGTGGCACTGTAATTTCCCAGATGTGTCCCGTTCTATCTGCACATGTTGAGAAAAAACAGAGAGAGAAAAATGAAAGAGAAGATTATCTTATCTAGCTCATGGGGTATAAAAGAAAAGTTTAGATTTGACATCACCATTGATTCGATTCAGTCATTATTGACATCCAATGAAATATATTATATTACCATAAGAGTTAACTGCCTCAGACGGGATTCAACCCAGCCTCTCCAAGCACGCAGGTCATCAACATCGGCAGCAATAATATCAACCTGCAGATAGTTTTTATAACTTTCAAAGAATAAATATGGCTCAAACAAAGCACTCCACTGCACTTTATTCAGCTCGATATCCTGGAAAATGCACATCAAGTTCAAATAAAATTAATACGTAATAATACTTGTGGAAAAGGGCGTTGTACTGCACAACCAAAACAGGTTAAACACTGTCTACCTCGCAAATTCTTTTACCAACTTGGAACTGTTCCATCATAACACGAAGAGTACTCGCTGAAACATTGTAACTTGAATTCATGCAAGGGTAGGAGGGGGTTATGATTGGCATGAGATGATTGCGGTCCCACGGATTTTTTTTAGGATTCCATACGGAAAATCCGAGTTCGTTATCCTCTATTTCACAAAGGGTCACAGCATTTGGCCAACGCCAGAGTGTATAGATTATAAAAAATCGAGACACTAGCATACTGGGATTCGCTTTAGGATAAAACTGACACAACCGGGCTACAAGGAGAGCCCAGTTCACACCACCAAGAAATCCTGTCACCTGACGTATAACAAAATAGAATAAATCAAATACTCGACAGCACATATTGGATAGCCACAAAGATGGACAGGAATGGTAAAATGCTAAAAATAATCAACTTACATTTGAATAAACACCGCGCCTCTTAGCCCAAAACTTCAGACATCGAAGAGTAGTTCGGAAGTTCTAAAATTTACAAGATGATTAGCCATGGCAAGAGCGCATTCCATATAATAACAACAAAATTGATAAATGAAAAAGAAAAGAGGACAAAAACTTTTCGTGTTAGAAAAAGTACCTCTACATCCGGAACAAGCTTGAGAATCTGATCTGCAACACGACAGCCATTAAGACTCCGTACAGTTGGTTCATCTATGTCGTACAACACAGATATATTTGAGATGTCCAAATCCTATAAAATTAGTAACCAACAATAAGAGGAAATCAAGCATTTAAAGCTTATGTCATACTTTCTAAAGAGTTTGTCGATTCTCACTCCCTCATTTGGCTTTTACAGGCAATGCATTGGCAACCATAAAAGATTTTACTATTTATCGAGGTTGTGATGACATGTAAACATACATAAAGAAGAGAGGAAAGAGACAAACTACACACTCAAGAGAAAAGAGCTACTTAGACAGGGAAAACAAATCAAGGGTATCATGAGAGCCTCTTCTTCACATTTACGTACTACTAAGAGATGCAATCAACAAATCTACAGCATGATCATTGATCATCCACCTGGTCTCGTTAAGACAATAGCCACTAACAAGTATGACAGAAAAGTCCTAGCTTGAACACCACAACAAATTTTTAGTACTTGCACAGTTCAAGTAAGAAATACTATCCTACAAGGCAAAACATGGATCGTATGCAAAAACGATTATCAACCAACAAACAAGTATGGGAGATTACATAAAGTGTTGAGTCATATCTGCATTAAGAACCACACATGCAAGAAAATGGACAAGGATACCAAAAGAATAAAAAACAACAGAAAGAATGAAAAGAATATAATGACAATGGAAAGGAAGTCCTAATTGAAAAATGATGTTGGAAACACAATTCACTGTTGTAACTCAAAGTTCTAAGAATGAACTATATAGAGAAACGAATGAATGATCTATGAAAAATTAACCCCACATTCAATGTCTCAATTTTCATCTCCGAAAAGACAATTATATGAGCAATAATATTAGTTAACTAATATCGTGAGAAACAGGTTACGGATTTAACTCCAAGAATAAATTATGACCAAAAAGTTACTTCAAATGGCAGGGATCCAGAAGTGATTATTTCCCACTACATTTAAGAGACAAAAATTAATTTGAACTATCATTCAAGAGGCTTGCAGTACAACTTACATCAGGCACAACCAAGAGAGAAATGCTGGCATAGAGAAGATCAATCGATATCCCATCAAACTTGAATTTCATAACAGGAACATGAGCATCAGGTACTGGTTGGAGTTCAGTAACTTCCTCCATCTCGTCTAAAATGTTATGGAGTACGTAAAAAAAGTCTTCCTGGCAAGGCAGTATTCCCATCATTACATATTTAATTTACATGGAACAGCTCTAAAGTGGATGACCAAAAGTCAGAAAGTACCTCCCGATTAACATATGATGGCCCAACACACAAAGTATCAATGTCAGCTCCAGGGCCATGAACCTGTAAAATTAAATCTACAATCAGTATTACAAAGTACAAGCTTTGCATCCATACAGATAACGTCAGCCCACGTCGTGATTGACGAGAAAAGTGCAACCAAAGAATTTAAAAGAAAAGAAAACCAGCACGAGAAACCATACAAGGTTTGAAATAGTTAGCATGCTAAGAAAATATATGGGAAAAAAACCTACCAAAAAAATATATATAACACCTTTGCTTATATCAGATAAATGAGCAGTGTGGAATTAATAAGAAGCACGTTCATATGGTTTTCCATCACAATCAATATAGAGGACACTTGGAAGCATAATATCAAAGTCCACTTGCCATAGCTTCTATTCCAAGAACGGATAACGATAGTCTGGATCCAATCAATGCAGCAAAACAAAGACAACCCAGACAGAGTTCAATAACAGTTTCTAACCCCTGTGAATTATCCTCAAAAAATTTCCAAGCTAAAAGTCAGGCTATTTCATATAACTCAACCCCAATCCTTTCATGAATTCACCAAAAAGGCATCACTATATCAGCAGTTATCTACTTCTCTTACCAATAATTGCAACCTCAAGCTCCAAGTTCAAATAAATTAAAATTTAAGAGAGGGTGGAGACATCTGAGAACATAAGCTGCTTACCCCAAGTCGATAAGATCCAAAAGTAAAAATAACAGCATTGGCATCTTCCACCATTTGATCAGTGTACCCCCTCAACCGAGTAAGTTCTTTCACCCAGTCTTTCACAACCTATAATAAAAGCATAGTGTAACACGTTATGTTTTAAGCAAAGACATGGAAGTTACCATAAAAGAGAAGTACCACCCATAAACTCAGCGAAAAGTGCCCGCACAAATTTCACATTCAAGTTTAAAAAGATGTCCCTCTTCAGCAGCATAAGATGCATAAACATAAAAAAGGAAAAATAAATAATAATAGCCTCTTCATCTCTTATAGTTCAGTACCAAATCATCAACATGTGAAATTTATTATCCTTTTAAACCTTAAATATGTCGAATTCGAAAACCATAATATCCAAACTGTATCAATTTTTCCTACGATGGTTTTTGTCTTCTACTTTGTTAACGGGCCACAACAAATATTACATTCAAATCCCCAATCTATAAAAACCAAAACATAAGAGAATGGGAGTCCTTTTGATGACATTTTGATTTTCTTTTTCCAATTTGAGTTTCACATTTCTCACTTACAAAATTACTACCATATACACGTGGTGTACCTTGCTCCTATAAACCTAAGAGCTCACAATAAATTAAGTCTTGACCAAATAAAACAGAGATAAAATTGGGAGGGAGAAGTTACCTTTTTAAGTCTGTCCAGAACCTCTTCCCTCTTCGCAGTTTCTTCTGCACTCTCATAAAGTCCCGAATCGACCAGAAACTAAAATCCAACAACAAAAAAGAGCCAACTAATGAGAAATCCAGAGTACAAAACAGCAATTGCTCTATACCATGAAACCAGAGTGACTAATACTATGAAACCAAAGTGACTAATACTAAGACATATGAAACCTTTTCCAAGTCCTTGGTTCTCTGAATATCCACATCGGTGGGCCCCGCGTGTGACAAAGGTTTCGTCACACCCCACTGCATTGGCGGGTCTTTCTGCTCAGCCGGAGGCGGCGAGGGAGTAGGCAATGAATTGAAATCGTCCGATCCAACCATATCTCTGAACCCTCCAATCGCCCAAAAACCCTAACCCTAATCCGAGATGAAGAAAGCAAAAAAACGCCCAAAACCGAACCCTAACACAAAGCGATTGAACCGCCGACTCCGATTTCGTGATAAAACCAAAAAAAAAAAACAGAAAACCCAGAAATCTGCCTCAAATAACTAAATTATTTTCAACTCCACCGAATTGCAACTCACATCAAGCTACAAGGAACGAGCATAGGATGAAAAATCAGGAGCAGAGCAACCCGGGGGGGAGGAATTCAAAATCGGCCGAGAACGAGATCAAATAATAAAACCCTGAAATTGGGGCGCAAACGATAGCTACTTTCAACCGGGAAAAGCGAAAAATTAAAAATCATAGATCTAATGAAGAACACCGGAAATTCTCGATTTCAGACAGGGAGGAAGGAAAGTCTCTCCGCTTTCTTCACGGTACGGGCGGTGGCTGTGGGTGGAAGAGGCGCGGGGGGTAAGGTGGTCTTGGGGGAGGGCATAACCAATGGGGGTGGGGGTGGGGGGAAATAAGAGATTGCAGTAATACTACATTTGAGTTTATAAAATTGAAATAATGAGATATACCTTTAATCACGTTTCATTACTTATTATTAATATATATATATATATATATATATATATATATATAATTATGGTAAATATATCTTTTGGCAACATTTTATAAGTCAAAATTCGGTTTAGGTTAATGTTATTTAAAACTAATTTATTTCCGATTTATCACCGACTAATCACCGCCGCACTGATTAATCGTGAGTCGGTGTTTGACCGACTCGGACCTGATTACTGTTTTTTACAACGAGTGGGGTAGATCTTTTTGTTCTCTATTATAGTCTTATAATTTGGACTTGATTAGCCAAGTACAAAGTAGAACTCTCTCATCCAATAATAAGAATTTATTTTTTTTAATTAAAAAAAATAGGTGAGAGAAAATAATATATGAGATATACAAGGTTCAATAAAACAGGATAAGAAATAATTATGCCCATAATTGTGGGCGTTCCAAAACATTTATTCAACTAATCAAGTGTAAATGACGTGGAATGAGTTAATTAATTAATTATGATTCTTATCAATCAAAGCTTATCATCAATCTAATTACTACTTAATAATATTAAATATTAATGGCCAACAATAAATTACTAATATTTGACATACTACGAAATGACAATTTAGGGTGGCCCAAATAGAAAATTGGGCCATGACAAAAGTAAAGGACCATTGATTCATTTATTAACTATCAAGAAATGGGCCTTCGGAGCAAATATTTAGTTCCAATATGAATTTCATTTTAAATTTCATATATAAATCAATTTTAAATTCAATCCGTGGTGAATAAGAGAACAATCGTAGAAGCTCAATTCAAATGCAAAACACACACACACACACACACAAATCACATGGAGAATTAACGTGGTTTGAATTGAGAATCAACCCTACTTTCACGGGTATAATAAACTCGAATTTTATTGATGGATCAGTCGATTAGATTACAAGCTAACACACTCATACTAACAACTTACGAAAGAAAAAAAAAGTTCAAATTTTAACAATGGCAGCTAGAACTTCTCTTTGAGTCGTTTCGTCTATCTAAGTTTACAGTTATAGATTAGTGTATCTCTCATCGTGTCTCTTGCACACAAGAGTTGTCTTTAATACTATTTTCCATCAGCCAACTTACACATGAGAACTGAGTACATGAGTGATGAAGTTAAAGATAGATCACCTTAGAGAGTTGAAATAAGATGAGCTGGAAGAGCAGAGTGGATCACTGGCTCACGAGCTTGATGACCTTGAGATACCTGCGATCATAGAACACATGAACTAAGCCGGGGGTTGATCCGGCGGAAACCCCTCCGACGCTCAAGTCAGACGTGCTGATCATAGAAAATAGTCCAGAGAATACAGTTGTAGTATTGCTCAGTTAATAGGACGTACCTTAAGGAATGAGTTCAAACCTTTATTTATAGCTTAGTTGAGATTGTCGGGCCCAAACCTTACTTGAAGGTGATTTGGCCTCGATGATAATGGTCTTCGATATTAGGCTCGTGGCCCAGTATGTAAGGAAATTGTAGGCCCATTGGGTTGGCCCAATTAGGCATATCATTAATGATCCAGTGCATTCACCTAATATTTTAGAGATCGTTAATAAATTTGTCATCTCAATCTACTAGTAATGCTTTTGCAAGATACCTAAGATTTTCCGAGGCATGACACTTAGTTCCATTATTAAGTTTCACTTAGATGCACTATCTTGTTATCTTTATCATAATCCCTTATTAGGCGATGTTTGCGAAAGTTTTTGAAAACGGCCTTTGAACTTATTTTGGCTCATGATCTACTTCTGGTTATCTGCAATTCAAAAAGAACAATTGACTTTTATAAACTAAAAACTATTTCGAATTTAGTAATTCAAAATTGTGTGAAAAAAGATAACAACAATTCCTACCACCTTTAATATTTTGAATACTTTGGGAGTCGAATTTGAAGTTAGATCGAATAACGAAATTATACAATTTACTATCAAAATGAACTCACTCCAAAAACTACCCCATAACTTTTTCAAATTGATTATAAATTTAGTAAATTCGAATTTGACACGGAAAGCCAACAAAAACATTTACAATTAATAAATACATTCACCGGAACTTAAAATGCCAATTTAATTCAAAAATGGAGAAAAATTCAAACTAAAGTATTTAAAACTAATAAATCAAAGTACATTAAATTAATAAAAATTTCAAAAGCTTACCTAAATCAAGCGTCACATCATTGACTTTATTGACCTAATTCATTGGCTTCAATCAAGTTACCAAAATCTTCCCTCACCTAGTACCTAAACTTTGTAGGAAATTAACTTCACCACCCCCAAACTTTAGGAAATTAGAAAACCACCCCACAACCACCCACATTCCCACTCTTAACACCCTCATTAAATTCTTCCCCCATTTTCAAGATTTCCTCACACACAACACACTGTCACACTCTCCTCATAAATTTCCACCAAAATTAAAAAAAAAAATTAAATAAAAAATTAAAAAATGAAATTAAGTGAAGATTTTCTGCAGTGAAAATGGCAGAGATTTCTTCTGAGCAAGAAGAACAAACCCAAAGTCAATGGAAATAAAGGGGTCCCCAAAATCCCACAAGATTTTTTTGCCAAGGGAAGAGAATACACACAGTTCCACAGCAACTTTTCATCTGGGGAAGGGGGGCTTTTATTATTTTAATTAATTAATTAATTAATTCAGATATAAATATGGTACAATGGTACTACAAACTAACTATTGGGAAATAAAAAGATTTTTCTTGAATTTAATTTATTGGGTTAAAGAAAAGATTTTTAAATAAATACTCTATTCAAAAGGTGCCAGCGGCTGAGAATTTCTGAGTGGGGATCATTTTTTTTTTCTACACGTTGCTCCCACAAAGCAAGTTATTT
>NW_012192829.1:74794-128014 GCF_000504015.1 Erythranthe guttata
ATAACTGCAATTTTTAATCTCTCACTAAGAAAAATAAAAAACCAATCTTTATAACTGCAAATTATAATTTTCTCACTAAAAAAAAGCTGTAATCTTGAAACTTTTTTCTCAGAAGCTAAAGAATGGGAAAAGCTACAAGGTGGCTGAGGGGACTGTTCGGAAAGAAGAAAGAGAGAGAAAATGTGGACAGCAGCTCCAATTGTAGTGAGAGAAAGGATAAGAAAAGGTGGAGCTTTGTCAAGTCCGGCAAAGATTCCGGCGGGTTGATCGAGATTCCGGCTGCCGACTCCGCGTGGCTGAGATCCTTCTCTACTGATTCCGACAAGGAGCAAAACAAGCACGCCATCGCCGTCGCCGCCGCCACTGCCGCCGCCGCTGATGCTGCCGTCGCCGCCGCTCAGGCGGCGGTCGCTGTTGTCCGGCTCACCAGTCAGAGCCGAGGTGCCCTGTTTGGCGGCGGCGGCGCCGGCGGAAGGCGGAGATGGGCTGCTGTAAAGATCCAGGCCTTTTTTAGAGGCTATTTGGTGAGTGGGATTTCATTTTCTTTATTATTTTAATTACAGATTTATTAAATCTTGATTTATTTTCAAATTTTTCGTATGTTTGCTGTAAATATAAGCAACCTATAAAAACAAACATTCTAAACAAATTTATTACATAAATTTTCTGTCATAATATTGAAATTTAATTAGATTTTGAATTTTTTTGTTATGTGTTACATTTGATTGCATCTTCTCTAATCGAATCGAAATTCCGGGGCGTTTTTTTCGGCAGGCCCGAAAAGCACTAAGAGCTCTAAGAGGGCTGGTGAAACTACAGGCCCTTTTTAGAGGCTACCTCGTGAGAAAACGTGCCGCCAAGACTCTTTACAGCATGCAAGCTCTTATTCGGGCTCAATCAGCCGTTCGATCTCAAATGGCCCGTCGTCGATCTAAGCCCGAATCCAGATCACAAAAATCCATTGTAAGGCCCAAAAAATTCAATCTTTACAATAGTTTTGTTTATGAATATGGCTTATCATAGTTGATTTGTTTTTCGCAGGAGAGTGAGTTTCATAGCAAAAGGCATTCGGCTAGTTACGACCCGTGTCTCAACAATCAATTCGACGAAAGCCCGAAAATAGTTGAAATCGACACTTGCGGCCCGAAATCTAGGTCACGTAGAATGAGTTCCTGCATGTCCGAGTTTGTAGAGGATCAATACTATTACGGCTCGATGATGATGTCATCGCCCCTTCTTCCCGGCCCGATCCCTACCCATTCTCCCGTGGACGATTTCGACTGGGGGTACGTCGAAGCAAACTACAAATGCCCCACGGCCCAGACGACACCTAGGTTCGGTTATTCGGGCCGGGCCCACGGGCCCGCAACACCGGCTAAGAGCGTGTGTGGGGATGGCCTCTTTAGGGCTTACTCGAACTGCCCAAACTACATGTCGAACACGCAGTCGTTCAGGGCGAAGCTGAGGTCGCTGAGCGCGCCGAAGCAGAGGCCCGAAGCAGGCCCCAAGAAGCGGCTGTCGTTGGACGAGATAATGGCGGCGAGAACGAGCTTTAGCGGTGTTAGAATGCGGAGGTCGTGCTCCCAAGTTCGAGAAGATATCGAAATTTAGGGGGTGTGTTTATTTGGTGTGTGTGTGTATGTGTTTGATTGTGTGTGTGTGTGTGAGAGAGAGAAAGAGGGTGATAGAGAGAGCCATTTGTCTATAAAGAAAAATGGAGCTAACATAAAAAACTTGTCTATGGATTTTCTTTTTTCCAATGGTTCTTTTTGATAACTACTAATTGAAAGATTAAGACATAGTTTTGAATTGTGTAAGAATATAGTTTTTATTTTATTTTATTATTATTTTTATTATTATAAAAAATAGAAATTGTGTCACTATTTGAGGAAAAAAATTAATTGGTACGATAGATACAGTTACACTACATTACATAATTCATTAAATAAGTGAATATGACGTTGGTAACAAAATGTGGTCAACTTCATACTAAGAATATCACAACTCATACCTCATACTAATTCATAAGTCATAGTAACACATTTTGCTTCAAATAGTATGACCACATTCAAATATGGGAAAATTGTATGATACGTCGTGTTATTTATACCAGCTCATTGTTAATCGTAGATCTGCACATTATTGCACATTGTTAATCGTAGATCTGCACATTATTGCACACACATTCATGTGTATGTATGTGTGTTTAATGGATGGTTAACTCGTCTTCTAATGTGCCCTAAAACTACTTTAATTGAGTAAATTACAAATATTTTCCCTAAAATTGATTGTATTCTAATTATAAAAGACTCTTCTTGTATAAAGTAACCACAATTATTCCCAAAGATTTGTAGGCCGTCCTACTTAGGTAATATTCTTTTGAAAATTCCAACTTTTTGTTAGGGAAATAGTTTGAGTATTATTTAAATATGTAATAAAAATAATCAATGCTATAATTTCAAATATTTAAGGTAACCCACAGTTTTGTAGACCGTGCACCATGTAGTTTTACACCATATATTTACACGCGATCACTCACAATTGTTTATAACTAATTTTTTTTTGTGAAATAAAATATTAGTAAAATCACGAGAAAACTAATTTTCTTTTCCCCTTTATTAATAATACTTAGGAAGAAAAGAAATACACACGTCTAACTTATAAAATATAAATTGAACAAACATAAGGAGAGTCTTCGTAATTCAATCATAACTTAGATGGCTATTCGTATATTTTCATTTAATTATAGTTTACAAGGTTTTTTCGTTTAAAAAAATTAGGGAAAATTTGATATTTCATGAATTCTCACGGAATTTATTGCATGAGAACAATACTTTTTTAATTAGAAAAAATAAATAATGTTCTTTGGTGGTAAATGGTAATATAAATTTACTCCAATAAATAATAATAATAATATTCCCATTAATTTAAAAAAAAAAAAAAAAGGGAAGTTTCCTTTGTATATTTGAAAATGGTCTACAAATGTATCTTTCCCGCTCAACTTTTGTATATGTGAACATTTGATAATTCCAAGCAAAAAGTAGGGCCCACCTAATTTTGGGATTCTCCCCTTTTCACCCCCAAACAGGGGGCACAATTTCCCAACCATGTTTGTTTTTTGCAACATGGCTATTTACCCTTTTACAAATAACAAATTAAATAACTTTTTGTTTGTAACTCTGAATCTATTACAAATTGTACCAATTATAGGAATATTCTTTTGTTTGTACAATTACAATAATATGTATTAACAGTATTATTTTTTTTTTTCATATTTTTTTCTTTCATATTTTCATTTACTATGTATTCAATATTATTGCATATATGCATTACTCAGCTCTATTCCGTAGTACGATATTTTTTTAAATAATCTAGTTCTATATTATCTGTCACTTTAGATTTTTAACACTGCATTAATTGTACTTTTTTATGTTTTAGTAGGGGCAACCGTACCTTATTAATTCAGCTTTAAGTGTTAACTCGTTGTTATCACATCATTAAATAATCGATGTTATTTTACCCTTTTTAATATATTTGTTTTCCTAAAACCAAACCACATTTATTGAGATTCTTAATACTTGTGCATAAATGAAAAACGACTACTAATTAGTAATATAATAATATGTGGATTTTAGGGCAAAAAATGAATTTATATTTAATGCAGGAAAAAAAGAAAAAGACATGTACAAATTCAATTTCATTTTTCATGCAAAAAAAAAAGGGGGGGAAATGTACATAAAAAGTAGTTAGATTCTATTTTTAATAAAGTTCAAAAGGCACCACCTTTATATTTCTTTTCTTTTCTCACCCCTCAAAAAGAAATAATATTATTTGAAACCTTTTAATGCCATCTTTTTTCTTTACAGTACATATACAAGTTGGCAAATTAACTTTCTGATGAACATAGGTACACGTGGCATCTAGGGAGCTAAAACCTAAGGAAAAAAATACTGAATGATTATTGGCTGGAATTCTTAAATTAAGTAATGATTAAGACTTGATTGATGTTTGTTGGGATATCTTGAAAATTGTGGGATTCCTTTGCATCATCCTCAGACTTCTGCTTTCTTGAATACTGTTATTTCTTGTAAATTAAATAATTTTGTGAGGTTATTTTGGTAATTGTGGTTTATTTGACTGCATTATTATCTCTCTATAGGCTAAATAGCTGCATAACCTACATATTAAATTATTAATTAATATTGGACAATAAATTTGTTTCTCAAAATTGCCACTTTATCTTTTGTTAATGCCATTGTGGTCCTAGTATTGTCAACTTGTCAATATTCAAATATACTAATTAGAGATGGTAATCAGATAGATCCGATCGAAATTAGCACTTTATATTTTTTTTTGAATTTTAATCTAAAGATAGAAAAACAAATTTGAACTCCATTAAAAAAAATTAAGAATTTTAAAATTTGGACTTAAAAACTTGTTCTCGAGTAGGAGTGTTTTTTTTTATTAAAATCGAAGGGAATTGGCAAGTCCCTTTTTTATTCGTCTAAACATAAAGATTGAGCTATTGATACGTACCCTCGTTTGGTTTAACAAGATAAAATTAGTCAAAATAAAATTAAATAATCTAATAAAATCCAATTTTATTATTGAACCTTAGAAGATCCAATAAAAATAGGAAAAAAAAATTGAAATCAGACCATAGGATTAATCAATGATTAGTAACCCTAATCAAGATGTTTCGTCTAATTCAAACATGGATCTCCAATTTTTCTATTGGAATCTCTCACTCCAAGAATAACATGGGAGGTGATTAGTGAATAATCCATCGGCTAATGCTCTCGTCATCGTACCCCCTTTCGAGATTAACAATGCAATTAAGAATATTATGTCAGAGAAATTTCAAATAATTAAAAATAAACCATAGACATTAGAAAATATTATCCAAAGATCTAAGTGGGGTTGTCAAGAATTAACTAATGCAATTAAGCACTAAATTAGTTTAGGTAATGCAAATTGAAGAAATTAGTGCTATGTACGTACTATGAATTATATCTAATTGTACATTATTAGTAGAAAATGGGCCGATGCAATATATTATATATGGATTCTGTAGCGAGTAACCCATTTTATTGGGCCGGGCTATCTTAAATCCTTGTTTAAAGAATAATTAGTAATAATTAATGGGTAAAATCCACATTCTCTTTTTACTTTGGCTCGGTATCACTTTATCTCATTATGCTCTCGATTGGATCGATTTACCTCCCTTCACTTGAAAATTTGTCTCAATGTGACCCTCGATGTTAGTTGTCAGACATTTGACATTAAAACCGTTTGATTTAAGCATTGAAATTACAAAAACGACACATGTCCCAGTTTAAATAATTATTAAAAAAAAAAATCAAGACAACGAGAAAACATCGTCCACTACGCCAGCCACAATTTATTTTTTATTTATTTTAATTTATTTTACAAATTATTTAAACTGGGAGGGGTGATTTATTTTGCAACTTTCAGACTTAAATCAAACGATCATGTTAAGGTCAAATGTCTGAAAACTAACGGCGATGGCCACATTGAGACAAATTTTCAAGTACATTGAGGTAAATCAATGCAATCGAAGTAGAAGAGAGTAAAGTGATATCGAGCCAAAGTACAAGGGGGAAAGTGAAATTTACTCATAATTAATTAATAGTTTACTATGAATTGTTTTTTTCTTATAGGTATTTTAGAATTTGGTGTCATATAGTCAAAACGGCAATTAAAGTTTAAAATTGAGAAAATTCGTTGACAAAATTTTTAAGAATGTGACGAAGCTAATTACTTAGATCACCTGGGGTAATGTACAAAACGAGTTGGGAGAGCAACGCGTAGCAGTAGCTTGACAACTTGATGATCGGGGACCCCTCCGACGCTCAAGTCAGTGTACAGATCTTGGAGATTGTAGAGATGATAAAATTCTAGCTTGCTTGTGAATAATAGAACGTACCTTAACAAATGAGTAAGAACCTCTATTTATATGTCGTTGATTGGGTTGGGTTTATTTTGTGAGTAAAAAGCAGTTTGCCCCCTAAATTAAAGTCCGTTTTGCACTTTGCCCCCCAAACAAAAAAAATTTGCACGTTTTTACCTGAACTCGTTAATTCATTGCACGGTGCCTCCTAAAAAGAATATTCCGGCAATTTTGACGGAAATATGACAACACGTGCATTGCACATGAGATTTACAGGGGCAAATTGGTACCTTCCCTTACATTATATATTTTAATATTTAAAACAAAATAATAATAATAAACAAAAAAAAAAAAGAAAATAAAAAGAAAAAGAAAAAAAAATGAGTTGTCGTCTACTCATCCCGTCGACCACCATAGCACCACCCTCCCAAATCTAACCCATCCCATCCCCACTAAAAATTTCATCAATTTTTCGTCCTGCTCCTCTTGATAATGGAGTGACGTCGAGTAGTAACAAATCTTGAACTTTCTCATCGTCTTCTCCGGTGAGGATCGCCGCCTGGACTGCCGCCCCGTAAGCCACCGCCTCGTCGGGGTTTATGCTCTTGCAGAGCTCTTTGCCATTGAAGAAGTCTTGCAGAGCTGTTGGACTTTCGGGATTCGGGTGGAGCCGCCGACGAGAACCACCTCGTGCACCGTGGATTTATCGATTTTCGCGTCCCGAAAGCACTTTTCGACGGGCTCCATACATAGTTCTTCGAATCTCGCTCTGGTTATGGTGGCGTAGAAATGGATCCCTTTGAATAACGAATCGACTTCGATTTTCGTTTGCGTGGCGGAGGAGAGGGTTCTTTTCGCTCTTTCGCCGGAATTCGGAGACGAAGTGGTTGACCAGGCGGTTGTCGAAGTCTTCGCCGCCGAGGTGAGTGTCGCCGGCGGTGGCTTTCACTTGGAATTATATGCCTTCTTCTATGGTGAGTAATGAAACCTCGAAAGTGCCGCCGCCTAAATCGAAGACGAGGATGTTCAGCTCGGCGGATCGGGAGCTTTTCTTGTCCAGGCCGTAGGCAATGGCGGCGGCGGTGGTTTTGGTACTTTTGTTTTTCTTTTTTTATTTTTTTTGTTTTTTAAAGATTAATTTATATTTAATAGATAGCATGTAAGTGAATGGACGAATATACCCCTGCAAATGTCACGTGCAAGGTACATGTTTTAACTTTTCCGTCAAAATTGCCGAAAAATTGAGTTCAGGTGGCATAGTGCAACGAATTAACGAGTTCAGGTAAAAACGTGTAAATTTTTTTTGTTTGGGGGGTAAAGTGCAAAACGGGCTATAGTTTAGGATGCAAACTGCTTTTTACTCTTATTTTGTTGGGTCCAAGCCTTATTTGAAGGTGCTTGGCTTTCGTGTAGTGAGCCCAATTATTAGATAAATTGGCGGCCAATTGAGTCGGCCCAGTTAGGTATATCATAATGATATCATGTTTTGGTAAATTATGAAATAACATCTTATTATTACCATATAGTTAGTCAATCAAATAATTATTTCTTGTACAATTTTTTATGTCTGAAAATATATATAGTTTTATAGAGTTACAACACAGTAATATTTGCGAATAAAATTCAATGTATATAGAATAATAGAAAAACATATAATAACAAAAAGTAAAAAAAAAAATTGGGCCTTTAGAAAAAGTGGGGCCCAGTCCAACGTTTTGTTGATGTCGAATGGTGGCAATAATACACGTGGAAATGGACACGTGGAAGAAATTATGGGCGGTGGATTTCGGCCTTATCCAATGAATGGCGTCCACGTTTTTTTTTAAATTAGTTATTTTATTTTATTTAACATTAAATATGAATTCTAGGTGCTCGACCATGTCTAGATACTGCGTATATTGAACCCCATATTCAAAAGTTGGATATAATTCCATCTTTTCACATGTAATAATACACTATGTTCAAATATTAATTTGTTGACATGCTTGCACCAAGAGGTGTAAATCATGGTAACTCAACGGCCCGTTAAGATAGCGGATTCGGACATGGTGCCCACAATGAACCAATCCTCATTTGGAGTTGAAATTTCCACACTGCGGCTGCCAGGATTCGATTCTAGGACCTGGCCGGAACCAGTTGAGCTATACCCATGCGGTTGACATTCGCTACTTTCAATTTAAGATGTTTAAAAAAAAAATTGATTTTATATAATGACCTTATAACACACGCACACACAAGTGAGATCGAATCAATTATCTCTCATTACAAGAATTTGTGAATTTGTGGTCGTATATTAAAAAAAAAATAATAATAAAAAGATATATAAAAGTACGACACTAGATATATTATATAAGGGTTGTGCTCACCATGGTTGTTAAACTATTACAATTTACATCGATACATGAATTGTTTCGAGCTTTAAGCTATTATCGGGTCAAATTTTGAAAAGAGATCACAATTTTCTAAAACGCATAGATTATTTTTTTATGACTTATAACGATTTTTATGATTCAAAAGTTCCCTTATTTTTTAATGTCAAAAGTAATTTTTGCGTTTAATATAAAACTACTACATAAAAAGTCATGCTTTACAACTTGCGGTGGAGAAACGACTGGCATGCTTCATGCTCTACAACTTGCGAAGGAGAAGGGATGGAATGCCATAGTCATTGAAGGCGACAGCTTACCAGTGACGACAGCTCTCAAGGAGGAAGAATGTCCATTAGCACCGTTTGGTGCAATTGTTGAACAAATGTCACAAGAATTTATCAAACGATCTGAAATCATCTTGCCCATGAGTTGGTTAAGTTGCAAGATGACTGGCTTGGAAGGCTTAATACTTGCCCCAGGTTCGGCGATGAATGTTTAATAAAATCTCTATTTTACCTTTAAAAAGATTTGGAATATTTTTTTTTTTTTGCAAAGGATTGATTAATGGGTAACTTACTTAAGAATAAAATATTATATTGTTGACATTAACAAACAATTTTTCTTTAAAGACCAAATTCAAGTCTTTTATAAATGGGAGTAGGGACTAGCAAAAAATTATTAGTCTAGCGAAATATTGAATTATTAAACTAATAATTTAATTTATTTTTATTGAGTCGGAATCAGAAAAACATATAATTTAAATAAGGTTATTAATTTAACGAGTATCTAATGTAATCTATTATCTATAGATATCAAATTGGGGGCAACTATTTCAAATACTAACTTTTGCTTACTTGAATACTACCAAGTTTAAAACCAAAATTGAGTACATATTTATCAGTTTTTTCTTACTTTAATACCAAAATAAAAAGAAAATTACAAAAACACCCTTTCATACAAAATATCAATTATATCAAATTTTATTAGAAATTACCTAATCAAAAACCAAAAAAAAAAAAAAAAAATCCCTTTGTTGTAAAAAAAAAAACCTCCAACCCTCTCCAACCCTCGTCGCCGCCGCCGCTGAACGCCGCCGCCGCTTCTTCGTCCATTGTTATCAACCCGCCGCCGCTTCTTCGTTCCGGTTTCATTCATCCAAGTAATAATTTTTTTCGAATTTTTTTTCTTTAATATTTACTTAGGATTTGATTGTTTGATATGGGTAATTTATGATTTGATTGTTTTAGGTAGAAATGATCGTTAATTAGTAATGGGTGCATCTAATTTCAGTCGATTTGAGCATTGATTTGAGATTCGTGGGTTGGTTCTTCGTTCACAATTTTCGACCTATATATGTCGATTTTTGATGAATTTTCGACAGCTTGATGTCGAAAATTCATCAAAAATCGACATATAGTTGTCGAAAAATGTGAAAGCTTGAAATGGGATTTTTAATAATTCGACAAATAACTGTCGAAATTTGGATGAGTTTTCGACAGCTAGCTGTCGAATATTCAACCAATTTTCGACAGCTACCTGTCGAATTAGATCTGTGTAAATTTTTTTTTTTTTTTCGACACTTAAGTGTCGAAAATATGGGTAATATTCGACACTTAGGTGTCGAAAATTGTATCAAAATTCGACACTTAGGTGTCGAAACTTAATAAAATATGAATTGTTATGTTTTCGACACATACATGTCGAAAAATAAGGGTATTTTCGACCTGTATGTGTCGAAAATACATGGCGAATTTAAAATAAAAAAAAAATTCAAAATCGATGTTTTAGCTCAAAAAATACATGAATAGATACTTGAATGGGCTCTCCTTGCTCGTAAACTACCATTCTATTGTCATTTGACGCCATTTTGCAAGTTGTGTAAGGTTTTGATTTCTTTTGTTTTGAGGTTTTTTAGGAGGGTTTTTGGGGAGGGAGAAGAAGGAGGTGGAGGAGGTGAGGGGTTTGTGAGTGAGGAGGGAAATGTTTTTTTTTAGGTTTTTGATTATTTGGTATTTAAGAAAGAAAAATAGTATTTGTAATATTTTTTTGTTTTAATTTTCATTAAGGGCATTAAAGTAATTTTCAATTAATTATTTATTTTTTATTTTTTTGGTATTCAAGTAAGCAAAAGTTAGTATTTGAAATAGTGATCCCCTATCAAATTTACCAAGTTGTTGTCTGGCAGGCAAATAAAAAAAGTTAGGGTAAATTACAAACACCCCCTGAGGTATTGTCAAATTACAAAAAAAACCCTCTTGTTTGGATAATTATATCTACCCCCTCAACAATGATTTTTTCTTAGACCTCCACATTTATGGTGCCAAATTCAACATAGTCATCTAGATTCCATGAAATGTGATCTAGTTTGTACTCTTTTTGTGTAAAAAATACAGTTTCCGATGCACCACAAACTGATATATACAAGCTAAAAATCACATATTATGATCATCTTGCTTCATAATGTAGAGTTTGAATGGGATAAAACTGGTACAAAAGTGATAATATTCCATATAATCTCGAAGATTCCACTAAATTTGATGAGTTGAGGGGGGTGGTTGTAATTATTCAAACAAGAAGGGTGTTTTTGTAATTTGACCATACCTCAGGGGGTGTTTGTAATTTACCCAAAAAGTTAATAATGACAAACTAAATAAACAAGAGAAAGTAAAATATCCCACTTGTTGCATAAAATAAGATAAGAAGAATATCAATAATGAATGGTATTTATCCATCACAAGATTAGTATAAAAAATCACCTCAACAGAATAATAATTAATGTCAAAATTTAAGGTTGCCTCCAAGGAAACTGTCTCAGCTCTTGAAACCAATGAAACAACAAAAAAAACATTGAATAAAAACAAATAAAAAGTCACATACAATACCAATTCTTACCTCCTCTTCAACAACAACAACAACCCTCTTGATTTTTTCATATTCAATGCAAAATGAAAATTCTTGTTTCATATGTAAGTCTCCTCCTCATTTTTATTTATCTTGTATAAATATTTTTTTTAGGGATTCTTGAATTTGTAATTAAAAAGTAATCATCCATCTCTCTCTCTCTCTCTCTCTCTCTCTCTCTCTCTCTCTCTCTCTCTCTCTCTCTCTCTCTCTCTCTCTCTCTCCCTCTCTCTCTCTTGCTTGCAGATGAAGAATGGTGGTGATCAAAGAAGAGGAGGGTATATAACATGTAGAAAAAAAGATTTGATTTTTATTTATATGAGAAATGTATGTATATGTTTGATGCATAAATGAATGGAAAAATGAAATTAGAGTTATTGAAAATGGTGGTGAGAGAGAAAGGGGAGATCCCAATGAAACCTGTAATTATGAAAGTTGGATTGGCTATAGCAATTTCTCTTGGTGGGATTCTTTACACCTATTCAAGAACAAGAAGAATCAAGCCATCTAAATCAAAACCTTCACAACGTTATTTTGGTTAGTCAATTTTTTTTTGAATATTAAAAATATATGATGTCTTTTTTTTCTTTTTTCTTTTTTTCTTTTTAATAAATATTTTCCATTTGATTTATATGTGATTGGATTTTTTGATGTGTAGGTAATGGCAGAGAAGCTAATTCAAGAAGGCAATGTGGTAATGACTTGAAGGTAATAATTAAACATCACACCTCCAATTTTGAGAATGTTTTATTACTTTCAATTAGACTCTTCTTGCCAATTTAGTTGAGTTTTCGAGATTAATCGGAGAAAAGCTCGATTCATTGAAACGTAGCAATCCAAGATGCACATAGTTTTATGTGATGCATTTTCCTCGAGTCAATTAGTGAAAAAATCGTTAAGTAATTTGATAAGTGGTGGAGCCAGAATTTTGTCATTATGAAATTATCTAAGGGCCCCACAAACAAGTCTTTTTTTAAAAGCGATAGGGGTCACGGCCCCCTTTGGCCCTATGCTGAATTAACCATCGTGATTAATTTTTTTTCTTGTTTCAATTGTAGGATTTACCTCTCCGAAAAGTTTCTTCACGTAATTCCATGAGCGAACCGTCTTCTACGAGCGGTAGGCACAGTGGAGATCATAGAGACGGTTTTCTCTTACCGGAATTCGACGAGCTTCTAAAGGAATGCATCACGACCGTCAAAACCGACGACGTTTCTCAAAGTAATAAAACCGGCGACCACGAAATCGACATCAATAAACTAAGTAAAAAAATTGAGATTCTCGAAGAACGCGAGAGGAAACTCGAGATCCAATTGCTCGAGTACTACGGCATCAAAGAGCAAGAAAGTGCCGTTTTCGAGCTCCAAAATCGGCTAAGGCTAAACAACATGGAGGCCAAGATCTACAGCCTCAAGATCGAGTCTCTGCTTTCGGACAATCGGAGGCTCGAGATGAAAGTGGCCGACTACGCGCAAGTTGTGAACGAGCTCGAAATTGCGAAATCCAAGATTAAGATGCTGAGGAAGAAACTCAAATCGGAAGGAGAGCAAAATCGAGAGCAGATCTTGAGCCTACAAGATCGAGTGATGAAACTGCAGGATCAAGAAAAGAAGGCGGCTGACTTCGATAGAGAAGTCGAAATGCAGTTGAAGGAAATGAACGAGTTGAAGGCGGAGTTGGACGAAATGAAGAAGTCGAATGGAGGGCTTAAGCTCGAAAACTCCGATTTGGCGCAGAAATTGGAGTACGTGAAAATGCTCGCGGCTTCTGCTTTAGACAACGAAGAGGTACTTTCTTCGTTTTATGTTATTTATATGCACGTTTCTTCGATTCTTCGATATATTGGACTGCAAAATAACAGTCTTGACGATTTTTTGTTTATTTTATATGCATTTTTCTTTGGTTCTTCGATTGACGACGAAGCATTATATACAATTTTTTTTCAAATTAAACCGGGACGTTGTTCGATGGAAACAAATCTTAGGGTTTAATTTAGTAATTATGGATATTTGAGTGGGTCTGTTACTAATTCAACCATACTTGAGGGTTCTTTTTAGTAATTTATAGAAGAATTAGTTTAAGGGTATTAAAGAAATTACACATTTTTCTATAAAAAAAAATTGGGTAAATTACGAATCCCTGAACTTAGGCTAAATAACAAAAAATACCTAAACCTATCTGTAACAATTGAAATCCCCCTGTGATTAACTGTTAATCGAGTTTTTTAACAGAAAATGTGTACAGTCTATTATACCTTTTGTTAAATAGTTGAAAAATAAAAGAAAATATATGATATTGTGTAAAATCTATTCCCTAGAATAAAAAAAAATCCGTGAAAAGTCATATTGTTTAAGGGTTGGTGGAAGACGGAAACAAACCTCAGGATTCTTTTGGTAATTATGAATAGGTGGAGGCAATTTTTGTAATTTAATCTAAGTTTAGGGTTGTTTTTGTAATTTACCCTAAAAAATCGATCAACCATTAGTTAGCAGGTCATTTTAATAATTATGAATACTTCAGGGGTTCTATTTGATAATTATACCTTAGTTTAGGGGGCTATGGCAATTTAATTCAAAAAAATTGAATATATTTTAAAAAATCAGATGGTAGAACTCAAAGAAGAGAGCCGCCGTTTGAAGCAACAAAATGAAGATCTAACGAAAGAAATCGAGCGTCTCCAATCGAATCGATCCACCGAAGTGGAGGAGATAGTCTATCTCCGGTGGATCAACGCTTGCCTCCGACACGAGCTGAAGAATCACCACCCCGGCGCGCCGCCCAAAGCCGCCCCCCCCAAGGACCTCAGCAAAACCCTAAGCCCTAAATCGGAGGAGAAATTGCACAAAGAAGCCGCCGCCGCCGCCGCGGGTTTCGATTCCGACCGGTGCTCCTCTTCGCAGGCCTCGTGCCTAACCGATTCCGGCGACGTCGAAGATCCGTGCGCCGAAACCGATCCGACGGTCGAGAAACCCCGCCCTAGCAAATCCAAAGTGTTCGCCAAATTGAGGAGGCTGCTCCGGGGGAAAGGCATCATCGGCCCCCGCCGGGATCGGGGGCCGAGCACCCCCCTGGAGAGGGCGGCGTCGGTGGACAATTTCTCCGCGATATATTCCTCCGATTTCAATGTCGGGAGCGAGACGCTGAGGAATTCTTCCAACGGATCGTCGTCTTCGAGGCGGTCGTTCGATGTACAGAGATCTTACAAGAGCAGCAACTGCTCTACGAGGATGAGCGACGACGGATCGTCGAGCGTGCTCAGGCGGATCGACTCACTGACGGAGGACGAACACCGCGATTGGTCGCCCGGTGTGCGGCCGGATCTTCTCCTGAGGGATGATCAGGATGCGAAGAATGAATTGATGAAATACGCCGAATCGTTTAGGGAGAGATCGGCTTTGTATGGATCTCGTTGATGTATCTTTTTTCGTGCGTGTGTGTGTGTGTTTGTGTGTGTGTTCTTCACGAACTGTACATATGTGGCAGAGATTTGGAACTGTAGAGAGTGTACATAAGAAAAGAAATATTGTTTGAATACATTTTCGAGTTATATGAGAATTATTCCAATACATTAATGTTGTCACTTGTCATTTTATATCACTTAGTCACTATTTAAGTACGGACACAGAAACGGCGATAAGAGGAAACGAATATGGCAAACAACATATCGTGAAAATGGGGATACGGAAACTTACGGGAACCTTATATAAAAATTAAAAGTGTAGGGATATATTTATAAATATGTTATATAAAGAGATATAGAAGGTTTTTTTATTTATATGTAATTTTTCTTTTTATATATTTCCATACAAATATATTCAAAATGAATAATATTATAACAACCAATTAGCAATTGATCATTAAATTATATAATTAATTAAGGAAGCAACAAAAAATATTTGAAAATTGATATTCAAATATATTTTTTGTAACTTTTCAAAAATTATAAAATGGCCCTTAAGAATATATTAAGAAGTCGAAGTTTACGTACTATTGCATAGCTTAATTGTACTTGATTATAGTAATGTTGACAAAAGAATGTCGATTTTTACTTATTTATACCTAATACAATTGAACATATTTCTCCCAAGTCTTGTTACAAAATGTGTATTAACAATTAGTGAGATGAAATTAAGTATTGTGACAACAATCCCATAACCAATTTAAAAAAAGAAATATTTAAACTCTAGAGCTTGGAGTATATTCTCTTCAACAAAAGGGGATCAAGAGAGAGAGAGAGAGAGAGAGAGAGAGAGAGAGAGAGAGAGAGAGAGAGAGAGAGAGAGAGAGAGAGAGAGAGAGAGAGAGAGAGAGAGGAAGATTTTTATATATATATATATTAATGGCTGCATATTCTATGACAGCAAGGTCACAATCGTTGTCGACCTCCGACGCGCAGCCCTTCCCTCAGAAGCTAAGCAACGACCCCGTCACGAACAAAGCCGCGCAAACGACCGTTACATGCGTGTACCAAACGCACATCGCGGGCTTCTGGCGAAACGTGACCGTCTTATGGGGGAAGAATCTCATGAATTATTCGTTGAGCATATCGGTCGACAGTGTCGAAAAGGAAGGCGTCTACACGTGTAAAATCGACCTAAAACCTTGGCATTTTTGGGCCAAGAAAGGGTACAAAGCGTTCGAGGTCGACGGGAATCAAATGGAGGCGTATTGGGATTTAAGATCCGCGAAATTCTCCGGAAGCCCGGAGCCCGTATCGGATTTCTACGTCGTGTTAGTGTCCGAGGAAGAGGTTGTCTTATTGTTGGGAGACCTAAAAAAGAAAGCCTATAAAAGGACGAAAGCTAGGCCGGCACTTGTGGACGCGATGCTGTTTTATAAAAAGGAGAATGTTTTCGGGAAGAAATCTTTTTCGACTAGGGCTAAGTTCGATCGGAAAAAAAAGGAGCACGAAATTGTGGTGGAGAGCTCCACTTCGGGCCCTAAAGATCCCGAGATGTGGATTAGCATCGACGGGATTGTGTTGGTGCACATTGTGAACTTGCAGTGGAAGTTTAGGGGCAATCAGACGGTACTAGTGAACAAGCAGCCGATACAAGTGTTTTGGGATGTGCACGCGTGGTTGTTTTGCGGGCCCGGATCTAATCACGGGCTTTTTATTTTCAAGAATGGCGAGGGCGAAGGGGAGAGCGACGAGGAGGTGGAGGGGGAGGAGGACGAGAACGGGAGCAAAGGGGACGAGAGCGAGTGCAGTGAGAATAGCAAGTATTTCTCGACGCATAGCTACTCGAAGGACTCGAAGTTTTGCCTTTTTCTTTATGCATGGAAGATTGAGTGAGAGAAGAAAAAAAATTGAGTGTTTTTGGAATTGATTGAGCAAAAAAAAATCTAAATTAAAGGGTCAAGATTTGTATATATAGTACATGTTGTTTGAGATGGAAAGCCCTTTTCCAATTTTTGTTATTTGATTATGTTATGTTTTGGAAATTGGTAATGAAAATGATCATACTTTTGGTCCATTTGTAAACATGATATTTATCGAAACAAATATGATTATCTCGATACGATATTTCGTTCGTTTTTTCCACGACGTACATAATACATAAAGTACTTTCTTTGAAGTGTGGTTTGCGTTATGTACGATAATACCACGTTCATTTCTTTTTAAAGTGTCGTTTAAGGTTTATGCGCTCAGATTAGAATTATAATTCTATATGTGTACCATTCATTTTAATTGTAAAGACCAAAATTGTCCCTACAAAATCACTAATTAACACCAACCTGATTCTGCTTTATGCATTATTGGTATGTAATTATATATTTCTTTCTTTTTTAACCACTAGATATGAAATTAGTCCATACATTTTAAATTAATTATGCGGAAAAAAAAAAGTTCAATATTATTTGTCACTTTAGAATCACAAAAAATATTAATATTTTTTTTCTAATTAACTAAAGGAGGTAATCAGTACGAAAAAAAAAATTTAAATCATGTTATAAAATTTTAAAATCCATGCATATTAATTAGATTTCTTAAACGACATTCGATTCGAAAACGAAAAAAGAGCAAGTACGAACCGAATTCAACCCGGAAAATCGTACACATTACTAACAAATATTATTTAGTCAATTGAATTAAATACCAAAACAACCAGTCGACGATCATCATCACAAGATTTATGCAAAATAACCTAATTGAGTAATAAAATCATTTGACACCTTTTTGCTACCATATAATAATAACTATTTATTTTTCTACCTTCCTATTAAAACTATTAAATTTAAATTGCCCAAATATTTTCATGCCAGTTAGTATATAATAATAACAGCACTCCAACAAATGCTTCATTCTTGTTTCTTGAAAAAAAAAAAAAAAACGTTTCTTATTTGCATTTGCCGTTACACAAAATTAGCTGCAAAATCTCTGCAGCGAGATTTTTCTTCCCTTTTTCTCGTTGGGTTTTAAAGGGTTTCTTCCAATTTTCTTGAATTTCCAAAAAAAATTTGATCTTTAATTTTTTTCTTGTACCTTAAACACTGCAAAACCCTTGTTCTTGTTCTTTGTTTTGTAAGAGCCTTGAATATTCAAAAAGATCCCTTTTTTCTTGTTTGTTTGTATTTCTCTTCTTCATACTTCAATTGGGATTAGTATTTATAAAAAAAAAAAAAAAAAGAATAAATTTGAGATTTTGAATTAGAAAAAATGCAATCAAGAGTGGGAAGCTTTGTGTTATTGGAGGAAGAAATGCAAATCCCTCCACTCAAAATGATAAACCAACCAAACAAAAGTTTCCCTCCAAAACTATTTCTCATCTTGCTTCTGTTGGGAGGATTCATAGCGTTCTCGTATATCGGTACGTACACGTATACGAGCCGTTACACCACCATCCATAGCTCGGTCCCGATTTCACAGCCGAGGTTTCAATTCAAATGCTTTCAAGAATTGAAGAATTTGGGTAGTTGGATTAGGCCTCCATCTACACTTTGGCACGAAATGAACGATACCGAGCTCTTTTGGCGGGCGTCTTTCGTGCCTAAAATCGAAGGGTACCCCTTCAAAAGGACCCCCAAGATTGCATTCATGTTCTTGACAAGAGGGCCTTTGCCTATGGCGCCTCTTTGGGAGAAATTCTTTAAAGGGTACGATAATCTTTACTCGATTTACATCCACTCGTTGCCTTCGTATCGGCCCAAGTTCCAACGCTCGTCGCCTTTTTATGGCAGGCAAATACCAAGCCAGGTATATTCAAGATCTCTTCTGGATTAATATGGTTTTTTCTTTTACTTTATGTTTCATGATTTTTATGTTGATTTTACTAAATGAGATTTTCTTGATTTTAATTGTCTTAGAAAGTTAAATGATTATTACATCATTTGACACATTGAGATATGAAAAGCTTTTGCCTTTGTGTCCTATTTGTCTTTCTTTTTTGGTGTGCTTGTTATGGTATGTCTTAAAATTTGAGGCCCGAAATCGAAAGGCTAATTTTTCTTCGGGCCGTGGATACATAAATTAGGGTTTATTGCATTTAGCACCTTTATATTTACTAGAATTGTAAAAAAACTCATTATACTAAAAAAAATATTAACAAAATCCCTCCTATGATTTAATTTTATTAGCAAATTAAACTACCCCTAAAACGCATTATTTATTAGCAGAAAACCCCTTATGATGCATTTTTCGAGCAACAAGTCCCCTAAATGGTTCATTTTTAGGGGATACGTCGCTAACAAAATTGAATCACGAGGTTGAATTTCACTAATATTTATAACACAAGGAGTTTTTTAGCAATTCTGTGAAACATAGGCGTGTTAAATGCAATAAACCTTGCGTAAATTAGTGTATTATTTCTATTTTCAATTTTCATGTATGTTCTTAATTTGTCTTTTTAAAACATTTTTCACTCCAATGTCAAATTAACAATTAATTGCAACTAAATTATCATCTTTTCTTGTTCTTGGTCATTGAAAAAGGTTGCCGAATGGGGAATGATGAGCATGTGCGACGCGGAAAGACGCCTCCTAGCAAACGCACTCCTCGATTTCTCCAACGAGTATTTCGTCCTGTTATCCGAAGCCTGCATCCCGATCCGAAACTTCACAACGGTCTACAACTACATAACGGGCTCCCTTTACAGCTTCATGGGCTCGTTCGACGAGCCCGGCCCGTTCGGGAGGGGCCGTTACAGCTTCAAGATGTGGCCATTGATAAAACGCTCCCAGTGGCGAAAAGGGTCCCAATGGTTCGAGATCAACCGCCAGCTGGCGGTCGACGTTATCAAGGACAGCAAATACTACTCCACGTTCGAGAAGTTCTGCAGAGGGGACTGCTACGTGGACGAGCACTACTTTCCGACCATGCTGACCATGCAGTCCCCTCACCAGCTGGCGAATAGGTCTTTGACCTGGGTTGACTGGTCAAGGGGCGGGCCCCACCCCGCCACTTTCGGACCGTACGATTTGAGGGATGGATTTTTCGACCGGATTGTTTTTGGCGGGAAGAATACGTGCGCGTACAATGATGGGAGGACCGATTTGTGCTATCTATTTGCTAGGAAGTTTGCTCCCGGTGCGTTGGATCGTTTGATGGAGAATTCGTTCGACTTTTTCGGGTTTTAATTTATTTATTTATTTATTTTTATTTTAAAGATTGATATATAGGTGGAGATACACTCTCACAATATAGCATAGGACTTTTAGTCAACTCTTCAAATGTTGTTGTTTATTCAGTGCAGTGCAGATACAGCACATTTGTATGTGACTGAATTTTCAAGAAAGCATAAAAATAAGTTCTTGCAATGTTTGGAATTTAGAGACCGTTTGAATAAGTTTATTTTAAACATGTTACAACTTATAAGCTCCTACATACCTAAAGATTTTAAGTTAATTTTATATTTTATTTGTTTGTGAGTATATACTTTACTGTGATTATCGAAATTGTTCCTTCTTTGTATACTTTTTTTCTTAAATATCTTACAAATACTGCAAACTATTTTAGCTTCAATCACGAACTTATTGTGCAACTTTTTTAAAATCTTATATATTAATGGTATTTTACTATTTTTGTAATATTATTTTAAATAACTTTTTTTTTTTTTTCGTTTTTTATATTCCACCACATCTTATTCGGTTTCTCTTTTTTATCCACAACAAACTTATCTTATCCCACAAAAATCGAACAACTACTTTATTATTACTATTAATTCGCTTTATATGACGGTTAATATATTTGTATAGAAATTTAAATGTCTTGAATAGTTAAGCAAATAATTTGTAACAAGTTTGATTTTATATTCCATTAATAAATCAAATATATGATGTAAGGTTAAGTTACGAAAACATCCCTTCGTATTTAGGTAATTACAATCATTCTCTCAACTATAAATTTTCTTACACTTCCACCATTATATTGTGGTGTCAAATTTAGTGGTATCTTCTAGATTATATGTAATATTTTTCAGTTTGTACCCGTTTTACCCTATTCGAGTTCCACATTTGAAACAATATGATCGTAAAATACGTCTTTTGGCTTGTAAATATCAGATTGTGGTGCATCAGAAACTGTAACTTTGCATAAAATGAGTACAAACTAGAGAATAATGAAGATTCTGTTGACTTTGACGCCATAAGGGTGAACGTCCAAAAAATTCATAGTTGAAGGGTGATTGTAATTATCAAAATAAGAGGGGGGTTTTCGTAATTTTACCTTACACCAGGGGATGATCGTAATTTACCATATTTTATTTTAAAGAGGACCATTAATTTCTGAATGGAAAAGCAAAAGTCCGGCCCACGAAAAGAATATTAAGTACTGATTTGAACGGTTTTCAAAATCGGAAGAACCCTAAAATTTACTGAACTCACAATTTCATTCGGATTGTTCTTCCCCCAGTTTTTCTAACAAGGTTTGTGTCGATTTCTTTTCTCGCAATTCATTTATTTATCAACATTCAATTCCGAATCCTATAAACCAGTAATTTGATTAATCAATTGATTGCCCTTTTTTTAATTTTAAGGTTTGATTTATTAGATGATGCATTTTCGAAATCTCGATTGATTCTATTGATAAGTTTTTTTTCATGATTGTTATTGCGATTGGTAGATATATAATATATAATAAATTTATATAATTTTGTAAACATACTTATGTTGATGAATTTTGCCAGAAAAACGATCTGATAATGGCGATGTTTTGGAAGAGAATTTATCTTCCGAAACTTGTGAAGAAGAGAGATAATTCTACCAAGAGATCGCGAATTAGGCGAGGAAATGATCGGAATAATTTAGTGTTTTAGCCGATCGGGGTTGATTCTGGCGAAGAAGGCTTATTTTTCGGGTCTGTGCGAAGCGAAGTTTTCTTTCGACCCCATTATGAAAATGTCCGAGTGTATTGTCGATTGTCAAAAGCTTTTCGGGAACTTCGATCGGTTGCAGGGTTTTAAATTGATTGTATACTGCAAGCAGGTATGACTTACTTTTTTTTGTTAGCAGTACGTAAAAAACTACTCTATTGTTATAATCTTTCTGATGAATTTTATATCTTTTTTTTGCTGATTATAGAATATGAAGATATACGAACAACCGAGAGAATCATATTTTGTTCGAAATCACTTTTGCAAGTTGGAGATGACATCGTCATTAGCAGGCGTTAGTAAAATTGTTGATAATTGGTTGCGTGAATGCCATGGGAGTACTATTTCACTATTATCACCCAGCAGTGAGCTAACAAAGGTAAGATGGATATATAGAGCAATTATCGAAAACTTTTAAATAAACAGAAATTGGTTAATGTGTGTTCTGTTTCGATTTTTCGATTGCTTGAATTTTCCCTTTAATTTAATTTTTATGTAACTCAATCTTGGTTGCAGTTAATCCACACGATGATAATGGACAGAGAAGAAAGCCCGACTTGCTGTGGATTCTACGCAAACAAATGTTGGAGGCATTACTTAGAAGATGTTATAATTTCGAACACTACTTATGGCTTCAAATGGAGGTCTAGACAGAGGAATCATTAGCTTGATGCTTCGACATTTTGTTTTTGTAATCGATTGTTTTCGGTCTCTTCTTAAATGAAATGGAGTTCATCTTTCTTTTTAATTATATGTATATATATATATATTGCCTTCCTTTTGATTGGCAACGTAAGTCGTGATTAATTAAATAATTCGATCTTATTTGATGTTCGGTTATTATAGTAACTTTTCAAGCTGATTCGCAATTATGAGGCTTTAAAGAAGGGAGAATTAATTAAAAAAAAATGCTTAAATTCATTGACATTAAAAGAAGAATCGATTAATTTCTTCACTTAAAACTTGAGTAACTCGTTTGTTAGCAAGAAATGAATACTCGGGATTTTGTTGTTTGTGCAACACTTCTTCAGATTGAAGCAACTTTCTCCATAGATGCACGCATCATCGTACTAGTTTCGCGGTAGTTGTACGCAAGATTCCATGCACTCAAAAAAAGTGAAGTGCGAGCTACCGTTCAAAAGATGCTTATCTGATGACTTTAGAAGAACAAGATTCAAAGTGTTTTAAAAGGAATTTGCACCACAAATTTTGATGCTAAAATGTGAAAAAAGCATACTTCTTTTCCTCAATGGTGCTTACTCGGAGAATCAGATACTCGAAAAAAAATGTATAACTTTCTTGTTCTCTCTCTATATATAGTAAATTTATCATTTTAGTCTCCGAATTTGACATCACTTTCTTACAGCTCTTATCATGGTACATGAGTTCAATTTTTTTTTTTAACAAATTATTTGTCGATGCTTATTTGATTTTTGAGTGTGTGATGCTAACATATGAATTTGTGGTGTTTTGATTCATGTTTTTTAGGAAGGGGAGAAGGAGCAAAACCAGGCAGCTCAGAAGAAGGCGATAGTTGTGGGGCCGTGGGGAGGTAACGGAGGGACTAATTGGGATGACGGGAGTTATAACGGTGTGAGGGAAATCACAGTTATGTATGGCCGTTGTATTGATTCGATACGTATAGTTTATGACAAGAACGATAAGCCTGTTTCTGGAGACAAACACGGAGGTGCTGGAGGTACCAAAATTGCTGAGGTAATCGTTTTTTTCTTGAATAGATATGTTCGATTGAAATGAATTTAGTTATAGTGGTAGAGATCGGAATGAAATTTCCGAGTTCTGCCGACTTCTGATTTTTTTGAATTTTTTTTTGGATCGGAACTGGTTATTATGATTTTCCGATATGATTCCAATGTTAAAAAATGCGCCCGGGCGGTTTTTTTTCTTTCCGAAAAAAATACACGTATGATGTTAATAAATAATTTCATGTGTATTTACAAACTCATAATACAATTCAAGTAAATCGGATCCACAGATCAAGCTGCAGTTTCCGGACGAAATCTTGACAACGGTGACGGGCTATTACTCGCCGGTGGTCCACGGTGGCAGCCCCGTTATCCGTTCACTCACATTCAAGACTAACCGGAGAACATTCGGGCCGTTTGGGGTAGAAGAAGGCACCCCCTTCTCCTTACCAATGGAAGGGGGCCAAATTGTAGGGTTCAAAGGGAGGGGCGGTTGGTACTTGGACGCCATCGGTTTTCATATATCGAGACCTAAAAATACAACACCCAAAGTCATGCAAAAAGTCCAGCAGAGATTCCGAAGACTCACTAGCTCCGTCTCGTTTGCCGTTCCTAGTCGAGACGAGCGAAATCAACGAAACTTCCTGCGTAAGGAATCAGTCGCAAAGCCATGATCGCCCCCCCCCCCCTAGCTAGTCGTATGCGGAATGCGTACTATTAGTTTATTACCGTATATACAAGTTATGTGATATAGGTAGTTATTGTTCGATATTCTACGTGTTGCTCGTTTTCATCTACTCGTATATAACGCTAATATGCTATAAAATGTTCTTACGTTTCGATACGGGCCGATTTCGCGAGCGTTTCGCGGATCATCTCTCACTCCACTAATCAATTTACAATGGCTCCATTTTAAGAATTTTTTATTTTTGCTAAATATTTTTATTATTTTGCTATGAAAACAATGATGACTAAAAATGCCAAGTGAAGTAATTTGACAAATATATATATAAAGTTTGAAACTTTTAATTGAACAGAAATCATACAATGCTGCCCACATAATAATTAAATAGGCTGAACCATAAAAATTGAATCTTTTTACCATAAAGATTCAATCTTTTTATGCCTGCATGCATCCGATGATGATTCTTGTTATATATATGTATATATGTTTCTTTGAGGTGAAATTGCAGAGTTGTAGAGAGTAATTAAACCCTTCAAACCACATATTCACCGTTGATCTGACACCAGCACAATCAATCAGGACCGTTGGATAAAAAAGATTCTTCGATACAAAATTTTCTTTTTTTCTGTGGATTTAGTAGCTTTTCAAACCGACTGCAAAAGTGTGTACTTTGGGGCCTACAAAGCGTAGAAATACTAATAATACTAGTTGTCGTGCCTAGCCGCAGCACGTTTTCTCTTTTCTTTTTTATTTTTTCTCCAGAAAATATATATATATCAGATTCTAATGGTCACTGTGTTTTCAAGAAAATCTCTCTCTCCTCTTCTCTCTCCTCTCTCTTCTCTCTCTCTCTGATAGCTAGTCTGTGTTGGCATAAAGATCCCAAAAAGGTATGTCCAAATTCAAACCCATTTTCTTTAGAACACTCTACTTCACTTTTCGTCACTCACACACACACACACACACACACACACACACACACACCGGCGCTTATATATATAGTGATGAACTGATTCCCTTTGCCAGATCTGTATCTTTCTTTCTCCCCTTTTAAAACCCTGTGTTTTCCCCAATCTAATTTTGTTGTTCTTCTGATTTTGAAGTTTAATTTAGTTGGGTTTTGTCATTTTTTTCTAATAATTAATTGCTCTGCAGGAGGGTTTCAGATAATTCTTGAAACAAGTGAATTGGAGAAATAAAAATCCCACCTTTCTGTTCCATTTCTTGATTTTGTTTGGTTTTAAAACAATTAAAGATTCGATTTTTATTGTGGCTTGTAAATGGGGAGTTCTGGGGAAGACCCCAGCAAGGGCATTGATACATCAGCTGGGGCTTTGGTTTGGGTTCGCCGGAGAAACGGGTCGTGGTGGCCCGGTAAAATTCTCGGCCCGGACGAATTGCCCGAGGGCAGTGTGCCCTCCCCAAGAGCAGGCACCCCCGTAAAACTCCTCGGTAGAGTTGATGCAAGTGTGTAAGTGTTTCTTGATTATCAATTAAAATTACTACTTAATTGATTTTCGTGGTTTTCGAATAGCTACTCGTGAAAGTCGTTATTGTGTGTGTGATGTTGTAGTTGTGTGCATGCTGAGAGAAAATGGAATAACGGGCTAATGTTCCGTTTGAGTGTGACCACTGTCGTTTTCGTATCTAGACGATTTATTTCAAATTGTCTTTTTCTTGATCGTTGTTCTTCGTAAAATTGGAATCTTTGTTTAAATTTATGTCGGCGAAGGATTTGCTTGTGTGGTTCGAGTGTAACGGAATATTCCCGGTTTTAAATTTGGCGGCATTCTTTCTATATTATCCTAGTGTCCGTTAATCGTTACTTTAGAATTGGACACGTGTTTACTAGTGGAGTTCGGTTTGGTTTTATGTCTCTTCGTGTAACGACTAATTAAAACGCATGAACACGACCAATTTGAGAAACGACAAACATTTATTAGACAAAACTTAGAACACCAAAATATACGAGAAATCAGATTTTCGGTATAGTAGACAAGTTGTGGCTTTATATGGTGAGTCTGTTGTACACCAACAAGGCTCTTATAGTATATCTCATTTATTTATTACTTCATTAATCTCGTTTGTGTGAGCTGTCATTTTTCGGAAATTCGCTTAATGCAAATTCTGTTAACTAATTAAAAAACAATATAACTTGTGATATCTGGTTCGAGTTTTGTATATTGAGATATCACTCTGATTCTTGAACCAAAGATAATATGAACAAGAACCATAGTACATTAGATTCTTGAAATTCAACCGATTCTTCGAATATATTGATTGCTTATTGGAATATATTTCCTAGATTCTTTTTGTTTCTTTCACAAAAATATTGTAATTTGATTTGAATTTTTCTTGTTGGGGTGCTATTTCAGGGACTGGTACAATCTGGAGAAATCAAAAAGAGTAAAAGCTTTTCACTGCGGAGAGTACGACAACTGCATCGAGAAAGTCAAAGCTGCTTCTACCGCATCACATCTCTCTAAAAGAGCGGTCAAATACGCCCGAAGAGAAGATGCCATTCTTCACGCACTCGAGCTCGAAGAAAGTGCTCGTCTCGAAAAAGACCCGCAAAATGTAAACGACGAATCGCCCTCCGCATTATTTCACAACCCTGGTGAAGAAACCGAAGAGGAAGACGGAGAAGAAGAAGATTTGAATAGTTACGAAGAGGACTCGGATTTGGCTAAGGAAGAAGAAGAAATCAAGAATCCGAATGAATCGGAAGAAGATGGACAAGGAGTGAAGCGTATGAGCGTAGCATCTTTGCTGAAAAGGAAACGATCGCAGGTCGATTGTGTGAAACAAGAAATGTTGAAGAGGAAGAATCGGAGGAGAGCTTTGACTAAAGTCTTGGAGTGTAGTACTACAATGATGCCTGCTCGATTATCGGGGCCCGCTTCGGGCGATAAAGTTTGTGGATTGGAATCTGATGAATTGAAGAAAAACGATTCGGATGGTAATGGAGTTTCATGCGAGAACGGTGCATTGTTCGATGCTTCGTTGAAATTTAAACGGGACAATGATGTTCCGGAAAGTGAATCTTCTAGAAGTTTGTTTGATGTGCATCTCGTTGCTGAAGAAAAGCACTCGGCAGGTACGATCTATGTGGTTGTACTTAAAATGGTTTTTTTTTTTAGCTATGTCAAATATATCAGGGGTGGAAATTGAAAAATTCAAATTCGGATCCGGATTACGCCGATTTCGATCCGAATGTTTTCAATTTTGGAATAACATTTTTCATTCCAAATTCCAAAAATTCCAAGTTCCGATCTTCCATTTTCTTAGCAATTTGAATAAATATTAATTCCGAATTTCGATCCGATTTTAATTTCCTAACTATTTCGGAATTTCTAAGTTTCCTAAATATATCCTGAAATTTCCGATTTTGGAACAAGTTTTGGAACATAATTGGAATTTGTTTTTCACTTCCCAAAAAAATTGGAATTTTTCCAAAAGTGCTAATTCCGATCCAGTCAATCTGATTCCCACCCCTAAATATATCTCGCGTGCTCGTCTTTCGAGTATCTTTATCTTAACAGTACGAATGAAACGTATCCTGTAATTTATCTAACAAGCCCGTGTCTGAATTTCACTTTATACAGGCCTATCCTCGATTATTTCCGATGCACCACAATCCAGTGGGTCCCGCCCAAGCCAATGCAATCCCACCAAAACCCTAATTTCTTCAGGCAACGAGGAAAAAGGCACTAGCAAGTGGCGTTCGAAAGGCAAGAGGAATTCCAGGACGAGGAAACTCGACGAGGCCCGTGTCAAGACGAGGCCCGTCACGGAAATCGAGTTCCGAGGCTGGAGCTGGAATATTCCCCCGAGAGGAGGAATAGATTCCACCGTGGATTCCTCAGTCCCACATAGGTCAATGCCCTACCGTCAGACGCGTCTCACAGTCAACCCAAAGTATGACTCCTCCGACTTCTCCCTCGCTCACCATAATAGTAATAATAATAATAATGTGGCGGGGTCCGGTTTGTTCGATGTGGCCGTGGAGGTGAAAACGGAGTCCCGGCCACAGCGGGTCCCGTACATCTCGCTCATGAGCAGGCTGAACCGGCAGCCGATCGTGGGCCACCCCCTTGCCGTTGAGGTATTGGATGACAGCTCGTGCGATGACGTCATCGATTTCTACGGGGAGACGAAGCATCGTGGGAGGCCAACAAAGAAGTCGAAGAAAAACAGCGGACAGCTGTCGAAGAAGACTAGGAAGCTGTCTGCATTGAGCGGGCCCCACAGGCTGAGCCGAGAGGCGAATAAGATGAAGACGAAGAAGAAGAAGAAGAAGCCGGTGATGGAGAAGGTGAAGAAGGGTCCTTGTATAGCGTGTGTACCGTTGAATGTGGTTTTTAGTAGGATTAGTGCGTCGTTGAACGGGTCGGGTCGACCCGCCCCGCGTTTGGTTTCGACGGGCGGGAAATGAGTTTCGGGATCGGAGAGAGTTGTTGTGACAGGGTTATGTTGTTGTGTTCTCCTTGATTTTCTGCAGGCTTTTTAGTTTACATAGACTGCCAAATTCAGCTTTTTTTTCTTTTTTTTTTCTTTTTTTTTATTACAATAATTGTGACATTTTTGTTGTCATAGGAACTACACATGTGTTGTTGTTTGTAGATGTACTAAAGTTTCTTTGAATTTAGGCTGTTTTTTTGACTGTGTATATATCATGTACAATTTTGTTCAGTTTTTGTACTTTGTAGACTTTCTTCAGATTATGGTATTACCAACTTTTGGATTTTATTATTTTATTTTATTTATTTATTTATTTATTTCATGTATTTCTTTTACTATTTATAATTAGGGTTGTGAACGAGCCAACCTCGGCGAGGTCGGCTCTTTTGGCAGGCTCGAGCTCGAGTTCATTTTGTCGATCTTGAGCTAATCGAGTATTTATTTATTTTGGGTCGAGTTCGAGTCCAAACTCAATTTGGTTTTTCTTTTTTTATTATTTTTATATATATATATATTACAAAATAAACAAGGAAGTGTAATTATATATATTTTTAATTTTTATATGTTATTTTATTATTATTATTATAACATTTATATTATTATATATTATTAAAGGCTCCCATGGCTCCTGAGTTCACGAACAATTAAAAAAGAGCTCCAGTTCGAGTTTTTTTCGAGTCGGCTGAGCTCGTTTACCACCCTTATTTATAATATGTGTAACCAGGAAAAAAGAAAGTTGAATCTTTCAAAATAATTTTTCGAAAAATTAAAATCGCATCCGATTTTGAAGTTCCAAAAAATTTCGAATGAATCGGAAATTACATCTAAAAATTTTGTTTATTATTTTGAGATAACAAGAATTGATTTACATTTCTTTCAAAAAAAAAAAAAAGAAAAAGAATTGATTTACATTACTAATAATAATAAGGAAAAAAAATAAAAAATAATGAAATACAAACAAGAAAGGGGCATTTTAGTAATTGAAATGAAAACGCCTTCCTAGGGTTAAAAAAACCTCCCCATAAATATTCTCAAAGAGCGGTCCATCACTCTCCTAAAGCCGTCGCTTCTGCAAAACCCTAGCATCTCCATTTGCGTCCCCGTCCAAGGTAAAACCCTAGATCCCAATCAAACGCCGTGTTAATCTATATGTATATATTCTGTACTGAAATAACGTGTGTGTGTGTTGTGATTTGGTGTAAATACAGTGTTTTGAGAAATGGCGACTGTGCCTGGGCAGCTGATATGGGAGATCGTGAAGAAGAACAATTCATTTCTGGTGAAGCAGTTCGGAAATGGCACCGCCGGCATCAGGTTCAGCAAGGAGCCTAACAATCTCTGCAACCTCCACTCCTACAAGCACTCAGGTTTTTTATTTTATTTTATTTACTCAATTCATTTGTCCTGTTGAATAGTTTATTGACTACCTGGGATTCAGATTTGGGATCGGAAATTTTATTTTTTGTTCTTCGATTTTGGTATATCAGGATTTTTTTCAATGTCTGAACAATGAATTGGTTGATTTGTGGAAATTGGTAATATGATTTGATACATTTGTTGGATTGGATTGGATTGGATTGAATTGACTGCAAATTATTCTGGATTGAATAAGCTTTGACAGAATTATGACTAAATTTTTCTGATATTAGATTATATATTGGGGGGTTTTTTTTCTCATTAATTTTATGTGAAATTAATTATGGTATTTGTATATTATGATTGTTATTATAGGATTGGCAAACAAGAAGACGGTGACAATTCAAGCAGGCAAGGATCAGTGTGTGCTCCTCGGCACAACAAAGACGAAGAAGCAGAACAAGCCCTCCGCTTTGCTCAACAAGTCTCTCATGAAGAAAGAGTTTCACCGTATGGCCAAGGCTGTTTCTAACCAGGTACAATATTATTAACGCGCTAGGGGTTTGTATAATACCAAGGGTTAGATTTACCTAGTCATGATTGAACAATTCGTTATTTATATTATGATTAATTACATCGATCTTTTCGTCAAGCCTTAATTTTTTCATTTAGATAGATCATAGACTTGTAATTGTATAGATGAAAATTCAATCCTTTTCAACTAAATACAACAATGATTACTTAATTTAAGTAAATACGTTGGATCATATATTCACAATGATATTGCATTATTGGAGTTTCCTGTTTATTACTAACTTTATTGGGAAAAACATTTTGTTTTAGTTTAATTTGTGAAGATTTCTCGAAATTTTATGACAATTTGAATATTGAATTTGCTGGTTATCGGTGCAGGTGGCTGATAACTATTACAGGCCTGATCTGAAGAAGGCAGCCCTAGCTAGATTGAGCGTTGTCAACAGAAGCCTCAAGGTTTCCAAGTCCGGTATGAAGAAGAAGAACAGGACTTAATTCAAAGTTCTGGATATAATTCAAATAGCAGATGTAGTGTGTGTTGCATTGCTATATAAATTAAATCTTCTTTCGGTGCCGATGTATGCGTTGATAGATTTTCCGAAACTATTTTTTTTTTTGCTGTTTTTATTTTCGCAGTAATTTTTGTCTTAGTAGACGATATGGCATTTTATGGTTGGACGCAAATGGATTTTGATCTTTCGCCTTGTTTACGTTTTTGTTTCGAGTGTTTTGTCCGACTGAGGTATTAATCAACTATTGTTTTAGAGTTTTGGTTCTTGATTTTGTAGATTTTGTTAGCTTTGCTTTGCCTAATGATTTTCTGGTGAATTTTTTGTTGAAATTGATTGATTGTGTTAGAAAATGTTTTTATAGCCAATACACCTTTTCACTCTTCACTTCGATTCTCAAAAATTAAATACTAAAATTTTAAATGTCGTTTCAAGTTTAATAATATTGTTTTGACTTCGAACCTGATTTTTATATATTTTTAGTTTGATTTTGGCAAGATTAGAGATTGTATGCCATGTGATAAAATTATGCATGAATAAGTCACATTTTGAGTTTTAGATAACTAAATACATCAAAGTTGTTAGTAGGTTTATTGATTAATGTATATCTTTCTCATTTGACATTTGATTTTGGTGATTCAACTTGGATTAGAAAGCTAACTGAAAAACCTACAAATTTTTAGTTTCCGGTTTTGTGAAATTTTGAGTAAAAAATGATCAAATTCACGTTTGAAGTCGAAACAGTATTATTAAAACTCGAGCTTATTTAAATTGTATTACAAGCAATCAGAATATGAATAGATTTTGTTTCAATTGTTGACTAATCACACCTTAATGAAGCAAAATTTTGTCTACATAGCTAAAAACCACAATTTCTAAAGCATCCCTCTAGCACTCGAAAACTGCATTCTCGAGTTCAATTTTCAATGTATAAACTTCTAGAAGCATCTTATTAACGATATATATCATTGGTTTACGCGCACCCTTGATCGGCCATACTACTTGCAATTGTCAGAAAAGCTGATATGGCTGCTCCATGCACCAAAGCCCTACACCAAGTAATATGAACGAACCTCAGACGATCCAAACGAGCACAAAAATTGAAATTTAAAATTATTTAAAAAAAAACGTGCAAAGGGTATAAATATATAATTTAATCGCCTTACTCGGGACTCTCTTTCGGGTAACCAAAATCAGCTGCTGCTTTGAGTGCTCTTTGGTACGTTTGCTTCATCGCCTCCTACACAATTTTTAAGAATAACGAAACCAGAACTATGTCATAAATGCGAAGAATATGATTAAATCTATTTTACTCGATTTAAAATTACTTTCGAAATCTTTGTTACGTACCTGTAATTTGGATTCGAAATCTTCGGGAGACCAACTTAAATTACACTCTTTAAGTTCGAGTTCCCCGGCTACTACCTGTAATAGATTAATAGCAATGATTAAGAAAAAAAATCGTATGTTATTTGTAACCTATTTTTTTTAAATATATTAATTTATATACACATAAAATCGAGGGGTCGAAGAATATGTAATATACCCCTCCTAGACCGGCAGCCATTGACGGAGCAACGAAAACATTGGCCTTCCTTAAGACATCAACCGCTTCATGCGTACAAGGCATATTCGAGCCTATAATAAATAAAAAATTAAATTAAAAAAAATCTCGAGATGGATAACAATATATAGAAGTTGATAGTGACTAGTACCTTCTACAATTATACGACAACCGGAGTTGACTAAATTGATGGCATCGGATTGGTCGATCTCGTTCTGAGAGGCACAAGGGAATGCCACGTCAGATCTTTCGCTCCAAGGCTTTGCTTCGTCGTAGTACTTCGAACGGGCGTAAGTTTTCGAATAGTCTCTGCACGTGTGTTAATTTATTTTAAGGTGATAAAGATTTGAAATTTAAATATTGGAGAAGCAAATAGTTTTTTTTACAAACCTCAAACTTCTATTCTGGGATTTAATTTCTCTCAGAAAAGATATTTTCATGAAATCAAATCCGTCCTCGTCCACCAAATAACCCTTTGAATCTGTCAAAAAAAAAAAAAAAAAGAATTATAAATTTATAATACTCGAAAATTAATAAATTCAAACATCGAAATAACAAATTTAATACCTGAAACTGTAATGGGAAGAGCACCGTAAGCAAGAAGCTTCTCTAGGACGTGCATCGATACCTTTCCGGAACCACTGACTGCACATCTGGTGAAGCAAAGAATCGATCCGAATGAAAAAAGAAGAAGAAAATAATAAATAAATTAAAAAAAAAAAAAAAACATTGTAAAACTATATTTTAAATAGGGTAAATTACAACCACCCCTGAGGTATGGTCAAATTACGAAACCCACCTCCTGCTTGGGTAATTACAACCACCCCATCAACTATAAATCTTTTTACACGTCCACTCTTGCGGTTTCAAATTTAGAGGAATCTTCTTGATTATATAGAATATTATCACTTTTGTACCCGTTTTATCTCATTCGCGCTCTATATTTTGAAGCAAGATGATCATAAGATGTGTTTTTTGGCTTGTATATATCAGATTGTGGTGCATCATAAACTGTATTTTTATACAAAACGAGTACAAACTAGAGCACATTTCACGGAATCTAGATGATTATGTTGAATTTGACACCATAAAGGTGGAGGTGTAAGAAGACTCATAGTTGAGGGGCATAGATGTAATTATCCAAACAAGAGGGGGATTTTCGTAATTTGACCATACCTCAGAGGGGTGGTTGTAATTTACCCTATTTAAATAAGTTCACTAAACAAAAAGAAGAAGAAAAAAAACCTTAGTCCTTTTAGTTCTTTATTCATGTCCATAAGCATAAGTTGGGCGAAGAAAACCTGCAAAGAACGAAAGAGGGTTCAAATAGATTTAACATCATAATAATAATAAATTCCGATTCGTAAGCGTAGAGATGATCAAGGGAAAATTTGGTTACCAATCCATAGCCAGTAGCTTCGGTACGGAGGCTCAAGCCAGACCAACTTATTCTCGGCCCGGTAAAACTTCCCTGCATAACCAAAATCTATTCCATTATCACTCGAAAATAATTCCGTTTTCAAAGAGTTGCATCATATTACAAGTTAAATACCATAAGAGATTAATTAATACACTGAGGCCTCGTTCGGGAAAAAGGATATGATTTGATAGACAATATAGTCAAAGATTGAAGCCCGTGACTAGAAATAGGCCCGGGATTTAATCAAGGATTATATAATCATAAATCCGGAACACAAGAAAAATGACATATTGCACTATCATGGCCCATGTAATCCTATCCAATTTAATCGGTCTTATCAATCTCATCAATACTCCCAAACGAGGCCTAAGGGAATTAATTTCAAACAGTAGCTAACGAGTTTGGCAAATTCGATAAGACAAGTGCAAATACAACTCCGTTTTTTCAGACTAAAAAAATTCATAAAGTATGCAGTTTTAACCTGAGAATGACCAGTCAAACGTCTATATTGTCCGTATAAGTAGCCCATTTCACGAGTGCCAACGCCCATTTCCTCCGAAGGAAGATCCTATTTCGAAAAGAAAAAAAAATATATAATAATTAAAAAAAAAAAAAAAAAGTAATGATGACTCATAGACAAGACTAGAGAAAAACCGAGCATGTACCGTCTTACAATAATACCTTGTCGGAACCCAAATAGCGGTACAGCTCGTTCATGAAGCTTTGGCAAAATTTCATGATCTATAAAAAATGCGATTCAAGATTCAGAAAAAAAAATATACGAGGTCGATGTTTTGAAGATTTGATTTTTATTTACTCGTATATTTGCGGATACAAAATATAAAGACCTCGTTGTCACTTTTGCCCTTGGGATCGAAATCACTCCCTCCCGAAGAGCCTCCGAGCCTGTACGGTGATAGAGCATTTCTTAACGTCTGCACGCAAAATAAAACATTGTAAAGCTGTGAAATTAGACGCATTATATTGTATATTTGAAGAACCTATTACTTATATTTCAAATCAAAAGAAAAAGATTACGGGAGGACGTGCAACTTAATTCGTGTCCTCTAAGAACCCCCACTTAGGAGTGGAAATCGAACGGAATTAGCACTTTTGGAAAAAAATCCAAAAGTGAAAAACTAATTCCAATTCTATTCCAAAAAACAAAATGGGAAAATCGGATCCCGGGATCTCGGAAATTGGACGAAAAGAACTCGTTCGAAAATTGGGAATTTTTTGGATCGAAATCTGAAAAAATTGGAAATTCCATTTTTCCATTTTCTTACTCACGTATAATATAAAATTCATAACTATATTGATATTATAATTTACAAGTTAAATTTCGAAAAAAATAAATTTGGGAAAATTGGAATTTTGGAATTCGAAATGAAAAATATTGTTCCAAAATCGGAAAATTTTGGGTTACTATTGTCGGAATTTGAAAATTCCGTTCCAATTTCCACCCCTAACTACCCACTAGTACAAGTAAAAATTTCAAGAAATGTACAAAAGAAAAAACCAAGAATGTAATTAGTATATCTCAAACAATATAACAAGAACGAAAAAACGCACCTGCTGAAAACTAAGAAACTTAGCAACGCTCAAATTCATCGATGGATGAAAACGAAGACCACCCCTGCATGGACCAAGTGTCTGGTTAAAATGAACCCTAAATCCTCGATTCACATTCATTTCGCCCCTATCGTCCACCCACGGAACCCTAAATATAATTGTCCGTTCGGGTTCTAATAATCGCTCCATGGTATTTACATAGCTGCAAATATTCATCACAAACTTCCGTCAAAAAAAAATTAAAAAATCGAATACTAACTTAAAAACATGATTGACGAGGCAAATATACTTGGAATTTTTCGAGATAACTCTTTCCAAAGCGTGAACAACTTCTTGAACAGACTGTATGAATTCGGCTTCGTGCGGATCTCTTCTCAATGCAGCTTCAACAATCGATCCAGCCGATTTCGACATTAGAGCTGCACTTACGTGTTCAATCGTATGAGATTAAAAAAAAAACAAAAAAAAAAAAACGGACTTAATCGTGCATTAATATCATATAAATAGTGTGCATTAATCACCTTAATCGTGCTATGCTGATGCATTGGACTTATGCTAGGAAAATTATACGGAAAAAAACGGACCTTTGACGTAAATCGGTTTATCAACAATTAGCTTCTCCTTAGAAGCTTGCTGCAAACGAAGAGCCTCTTTATGAAGCAAGCTATTATTATGCTCCTCCAACGCACTCATCTGCATATTCCGACTCCCTTCGTTACCGTACGGGTTTCTTCTATGCTTCCTACCGTACTCTCTACACACGGAACAGAATATTCTCGCGGTCCCGTCTTTCACATCGACGTAAGCCCACTTATACGTCTCGGCCCACTCCTCCCTCCATCTCTTAACAACTTTCTTCTTCCTTTTCCCAGTTTGCCCCTTGGACAAATCTTGATCGTCGCTCAGAAGCTGAGAGCCGATCATATGCGAGTTCGAGTTTTCGGGGTGATCTTTGACCGGGGAAGACTCGTGTGTGTGGACATCGAGGAGAGTGTGGTGCGCGAAAGATTGTTCGTCCTCTTCTGGACCGATTTCCAAATCGATTTCCTCGCCGATTTCACGAACTACGAGACTGTTGTTATTAAGCCTCTGAGCCTGATGGAGCAAGTTCATATTATCATCCATCATAGAAGTCATCCCAATTATTCAAACGGCTCGAATTCACATTCAGCATCAAAGATTTTTCCCTCTCTGAAATTTCAAAAAAAAAAATGAACTCTCTACGTTTCGAATTAAAACAAGAAAACTCTATTTACTCTCATGACCAACGATGTTTGGCGATTCAAATGAGCTATGTATTGTATAGAATACGATATCATATAGAAGAACATACGTATCACGACACGCTATCTTCTCAAATCAATTTAGGCCTCGTTTGGTTGCCAAGGTAGGATTAGCCAAGATAAGATTAAATAATGTAATGAAACCGAACCTAAAAGACAAGATAAGCCATGATAATATAATATTTACTTGTCGACCCTAGAAGTTATCGGGTATACCAAACATCAAACAAAGTCCAATTATTTAGTTAATCACGGTTAATCTTCCCAACCAAATGAGTCCTTAGTTTCTTCACATACACGTTAGTTCATGTGCCACAATTAACAAGAAAACTCTATTCACTCTATATTTGCTGTCGTTAAGCTATGTTTGGTACTTGAATTTGAACGAAGAACAATTAGGGTCTATAATTGTGTACCTCGATATGCAGCAAAACACAAACGGAAGCTTTCATCTTTACTATGTATATATCTTGTGCACCATACACCATGAGATATAGGCCTATTCATTTCCCGTATCGGTATACGAGATTAAACATCATAATTCATAACAAAACATCAATCAAAAGATATGAACTGAAATTAAAATGACAAAATGAAAAATTCAAGAAACAGCCCACATATTTTGCCAGAATTTAAGCCAACAGATATATATATCTGTGTGTATATAATTATATATACGAATATGTATATAAAACAATGCAACCTCAGAGATAACGAAAGAAACCAACAATCCCACCAAACATCACTAAAAAGATACAATTTTTAGATTATAAATTGAAAACCCAGAATCAATTTCAACGAATAATCACTCCAAACATAAGAAAAAAGTAACGAAAGAACAAAAAAAAATTGAAAAAAAAAATTAAATTAGATCAGCTTGCCTTGCACCTTGGGTGAAAAAAAAAAAGAGAATCTTGAAGTTTACAGGCGAAAAAAAATTGGAGTGAGGAAAGGTCTGTGGAGGGGTGTAAGAGAAGAAGGAAATAGCGGGATCGTGTTCGGAATCGTGTTTTCTCCAATCAGTAAATAAACAAAATTACAGTGAAATGAGTGATTATTGAAGTCGATGGTGGAAGACGAAACTGGATTTTTGAGTTTGTTGGAAATTTTAGAGAGAGAGAATGAATAAGAAAAAAAAAATCTTCTGAAAAAAGGAAACAAAAATGAAAAATTGAGAAAAATTATTTTTGTGAAAAATAGTGTGATGGCCTTTAATTGAAATATAAAAAATATATATTGCCCATAATTGGAATAATAGTAAATTTTAAGGACTTCTCTCAAATTACCCCTTAATTTTCTAACTCAAAAAAAATTATCCAGAAGTAACAATTATTGAATAATATTATTTTCTATTAAGTAATTATTATTTACAAAAAATAAACGTTGACACATGTAATGATGTAAAAGGTGTTTAATAATAAATAATAATTTTTATTTTTCTAATTATTTTTTATTTTTAATTTTTTTAGTTTCTTTATTATTCGGTGTAATTATTTTTTTAATTTTTTATTTCTCTAACATCTTTGTAATTATTTTTCTTTGTCGATGTAATTATTATATTTTCTAACTTTTTTATTTTTCTATGAAAACGGTAATGATTTTTTTTATAATTCTTTTTATAAATGATATTTCACTTAATATTTTCTTCAAATATACTTATTTTTAGTGTCATGTGTTTCAATAATTATTTTGTTCGCTATTGTCAACACTAGTTCATATAAATCAAAAACTAATTTGAATTAGAAAAACGGGCAAATTACAGGCACCTTCCTGGGGCAAGGGCAAATTACGGCCACCTTTCTAAAATAAGATCAAATTACGAAAAAATCCCTCTTGTTTGGTAATTACAATCGCCCATCAACTATGTCTTATGAAAACTCACATCATTCAATACATAGTCGTGGGGATATTTGTATTTATCCAAATAAAAGAAGTTTTTTCGTAATTTAATCTTACTTAATGAATAACCGTAATTTGACTTAAAAAAATATGGAAGCGTGGGACCAACACACATGTGGAATGGGCCGAATTATACGATAATGGACTAATCATCGGCAAAGGCCCAACATCATATACAAAAAGGTATGGCCCAAAATAATATTTTATAATAAAGTTTTTATATCATTTTTTATTTTGTAAATTTATATTTATAATAATAAATAAATAAAACTTTTTTCACAAAATTCATGCTTCAGTTTCAACAAAAATAATAATAAATAAATAACCATCCAACCCCTTTTTTGATTCCCCAAACACAACACAACAAAACAAATTACGTCTCTACCAAATTCATCTAATCCCATTTTGACAAAAAATTGAAAAAAAAAAAAGAGTTCCAAAAAGTAAAGAAGATGAAGACAAGGGGCATATATGTCAATTCTAGTTATTCACTTGAGTAATAATAATATTCTCCTCACAGACAATGTAGAAAGTTGGGGTGCGTTTGGTTCGGACAAAAAAGATGGACAAAAAGGATACTACTCTACCACTAGTTGTCATCTTTCTCTAAGAAATTTATCAGATCGTGGTTTTGAAAATGACATTATTGTCCCTACCATACACCTATTTCACAAAATATTACATTTATAATATCAATAAAATTATTTATTTTATATTATAGGTGAATAGAATATGGAAACTTCGAATTCGTCGATTTCGATCGACATTTATATAGTTTTCTAATAATTTTTTTTATATTGACTTTTTTACTAACATTTAATTGAAATTAATTTTTCACTTCCATTTTTTTTTCCAAAAGTGCCAATTTTAGATTTGTCCGATTCCAGAGCTTTGGTGCAGTGTTAAATTTGGTCCGAGTAAAGTAAAATAAAAAGAAATTTTATATGCATTGAAGTACAAAATAAACGGCGTGACTTAAATAATGAGAGTACAAAATATTACGATATCACATAAAATGGAAAATGTGATAAGATAAAAAAATCCCTTCCAACCACAATTTATTTAGGTCTCATTTGTTTACCTATATCGGAATAGTTTGGAATTTGGATTGAATTAATTCCCTACGACTCACTAATTTTAGATTAATATTGTATTAAATATTTGTATACCATCTTTAAAACCTCTAACTTAACAAAATTAAGTTAGGCCTAATTTCACTTTGCACCCTTAAAATATACCATTTTGGCACTTTGCACCCTCGAAACAAATAAATAGCACTTTACACCCTCGAAACACAATAAATCATGCACAATGCACCCCAAATGAATTTTAAAGCTAAAAAATGTAATTTAATATTTTTAGTGATATTTTTTTAGGATGCCAAATGACAAATATTTTTTTAATTCATCAATCATTTTGAAACCATAAAGTGAAAAAATAAAAATACGTTTCATCAACATATTTAAAAATTATATTTTTTTATCAAAATAAAATATTTTACAAAAGAAAAATCATTCAGCTATTCCGTTATGTTATCAGGTTATATGACAATCATATTTTATTCCAAATATTATTACCTTATATTGTTAACCTGTTACAATAAAAGATTTATCAATCGAATAATTTAGTTATACAAGCTTATTTTATTTTTTGTAAGAAAATATATTTTTTTTAAATAATTTGGTGTAATTTTTATTTTTTTCTACTTTGTGACTCGAAATTAGGTTGGAGGTTCAACAAAATAACAATTTATTTTTTTAATTTGCAAAAACACTAATGAAAAATGAAATATTATTTATTATTCAATTCGGGGTGTATTGCGAATGATTTATTGTGTTTTGAGGATGCAAAGTGCTGTTATTATTTTTCGATTGTGCAAAGTGCCAAAATGGTATATTTTAAGAGTGCAAAGTGGAATTAAGCCATTAAGTTATGGTTTTAAAGATAACTATCTTTTCATTTTCTTACTCACCCTATACTATTACATGAGAAGCTACTAATTGCATGAAATAACAGTATTTAATTGTGAATTACAACTTTTACAATGAATTGAAATAAGTACAAATCTCATTAGCCAATCTTTTTTTTCTTTTTTCGATCAACAATACTTATGACTAGTAATCGAACTAGGCCTTAGTTTTATCAAAAACATTACAAGATTTCAAATTTTTTTTTTACGCTTCTCGTATAATTTTCCAAACTATTATACGAGACTGTAAAAAAAAAAAAAAAAAAATTCCTTTGTGTTTTATTCTACATATAATTTATGTTCCCTTTCATCCTCACACCAAACACGCCCTTAATATGCCACCATCTCTAAGTCAAAAGTTTATTATCCATGTTCCGTACTGCCAAGGGTGAGATTAGCAAAAGCCATGGGGGAAAAAAATATGAGAGATGGATAGAGAGAGAAAATTGAGTTTTAGAGAGAGAGAGAGAGAGAGAGAGAGAGATAGAAGAGGTAAAAATAAAAAATTAAAAAAATACCCAAATTTCACCCAGAGACTATATATCTAATTTAGAGAGAGAGAGAGAGAGAGAGAGAGAGAAAATCTAAATCCTCCTTTTTTAATTGTACTAATCGATATATATATACACACACACACTGAAAAATGGTTGAATCTGAATCCAACCCTTCGCTGCTGCTGCTCCGATCTTCTTCAATTCCTTAGCTCCAAACGAATCCACTTTTTTTTTAATTTATAAATATTTTTTTAATGGAGTGAAAATAGGAAGGACAAGATTAAATACTTGTTTTCTCCTTCGATTTTCGATTGTTGTTTCATTTTTGTATACCTTTTTTTTTTTCGATTGTCGAGAATGGACAGTGGCGATGGTGGGGAGGTGGCATCAGCTGCGGCGGGTCCACCTACGCCGCTAGAATGGAAATTCTCTCAGGTCTTTGGCGAGCGAACGGCCGGCGAAGAAGTACAGGAAGGTAAAAAAAAAAAAAAGATGATGATTTGATGAAATGGGGAACCAATTTGTTTGCTTTGGGCTTGGATCTTGTTGTTAGGGTTTTGGTTTCTGTGAATTTGATCTGTTTCTCGATCGTTTCATTGCTTGATTTTTAGTAGGAGTTAAGGGTGTTTGGCTGGGGTTTGAGTGAGTGATCTGCATGTCAGTGTTATAATCGGTTGTTTCGGAAGCGAATTCAGTTCAATGTTATGCTGCTTAGTTCTTACTTAATTCACTTTGTTTTTGTCAAGATTATTGTAGCTGTGGGCTTCGATTTTTGTAATTGTTTTCAGTGTGCTTTCCAACTTTTTTCTGTACTATTGATTGTTTTTACGAAGATCTAAGTCCATTGCTTATACTACAAGCTTCGATTGTAATGGTATGGCAAAGTGAAAGCAGGCTTGTTTACTCTCTGCATGAAGAAATTAAGCTATAGTTGAAAGTATATCTATATATGCTGCCAATTGTTGCAAAGCTGATGGGCTTGAGGTTCTTCAGTCAACTCGCTTTAATAGTCGCTATGGTATATTAGACACGAGTTGTCAAGTAGATTCTTTTTTGTAATTTTTGGTCGTAAAGTGGGGCACGTGTCACTAGATCATTTGTGGCTTACATATATCCACAATATTCTCTCGGAATAAACGAACTAGGACTTTACAAGTGTTTGGTGAAAATGCGATAATGCTGAACTTTGAAGAGACCTGAAATGACGCATATCCATTTGGCATGCGTTAGAAATTTCTCAATAGTGTCTTGATTTGGCATGATAAGTTGGAAAGAGAAGGATGCCAAGCGTAAAGTTGTTTTCAATTGAAAGATATGATTGTTCCCTTTTGCTGATTATTGCATTTATTGACTTTCTCCGAGTAATTAATTTTCATCGGTTGCCCAAATTAGGTTTCAGTTTCACCATAGATGTTGTGGTATGTGTGACAACTTGTAAATCTACAACTTGGATGGTTGAACTTAATGAACTGGTTTATGAATAGAAAATGGATGGGGGAGAACTGCTAGCTAATGAATTAGCGCAACATCTAGAGATAGGATCAATAGTTCCCTGAATAACGAAAGATATATGAATTGTTATCTCTAACGTCACCCACATTCTTGATAGATAGGGTATCTGATTGCGTCTTACTTTGGCTTGAACTGAATATACCAAGATTTCTCTTTTCTGCTTTTGATCATCTAGTATCTTGCTTTGATCTGATGTCCGTGTCTCGAATATCTATCTTTAGTTTTTGACCTTTCGTTTTTTTATTTGCAGTGGATATCATCTCAGCCATTGAATTTGATAAAACTGGTGATCATCTGGCAACTGGTGATCGTGGTGGAAGGGTGGTGTTGTTTGAAAGGACAGATACTAAAGAGGTTAGGTTCTGCAATATCAAAAGATTCTATTGCTTGATGATGCTGTCATCTATGTTAAGTTTCTTTCGATTATGCAAATACAAATGCAGCATGGTGGAAATCGAAGAGATTTAGAGAGGATGGATTATTCAGTTACTCGACACCCAGAGTTTCGTTACAAAACCGAATTTCAGAGCCATGAACCTGAGGTGTGTATTTATTGCAAATTTCCAACTTGTCCCCTCTCGTTGTTATCCAGATCATATCAAAGCAATTTCGAAAAATAATTGCTTATCCAAATATGTGGGATTTCATTTAATGTGTGCGCGCGTATTCTTTTTCTTCAGTTTGATTATCTCAAGAGTTTGGAAATCGAGGAGAAAATCAACAAGATTCGGTGGTGCCAGACAGCCAATGGTGCCCTCTTTCTTTTGTCTACTAATGACAAAACTATTAAGTTTTGGAAGGTAAAAACTAATGTTTGTTGTTGTTAAATGTCCTTAAGTCATTATACTTCAATTCATGCTCGTCTAGTCAAATCTTATTGTTCTGAAGCTTTTGATCATCATATTTTGTAACGTGCGATCTTGATTCTCCAACATTGTTCTTTTCCTTTTCCTTCAGCATCTTCCCAGTGAACCGTTGTTGGTCTATCAGCATTAATGCCATTGATGCACTAACTTGAGAAATATATATCCGCACTTTCTCCGTGAATCTTTCAAATTAACATGTTGAACTTTATTAAATCACATGTGTCTTTAGATTCCTTCTTTGTTTATAAGGATGATGGGTTTACTTTATAGTAATTTTCATGGTATTGGGAGACTCCCATCTTTACCGTAATATAGCTTTGGAAAATATAACTGCTTTCTATGGAATCAGATCCACTTGGAGATTATTATACATTTGCGATAAAAATATGGGAACTAAATCAATCAAGATTTCTTTTTTCTGCTTTAGAAAGCTTCATCCCTTGTGGGTTCGTGTTCCAAAGTATTCAATTAGTTACTGTGTGGTTCATTTGACAATTTTATATCTTTGTTTAACAGGTCCAAGAGAAGAAAGTCAAGAAAATTTCTGAGATGAATATGGACCCAATTAAAGCTTCCGGAAATGGTGGTATTGCAAGTTCTAGTTTTTCTTCGAGTCCTAAGACCAATCTTGCTAATGGTGACTGTTCAGATCAATCTGAAACCAACAACTTGTCCTTTCCGCCCGGTGGAATCTCCTCACTGCGATTACCAGTGGTAATTGCACTTAACTCAGCTACAGCTGTATTGGTCAAATTAAAGATTCTTTAAAATTAACCAGCTTTTGATACTTTTGGTTGAACAGTTCTAGGTGTTCTCTTATATTCTGTTTGTTTGCGTGTCTTTAATGTGAATATGACTTTCTAAAGTCTTATCAGTTATCAATACTGGCTATGAAGCTCAGTGTTGAGTGTGCATGTCAATATTAAACATTATGTAGCGTTCAGTGAGAACTATTTAATGTGGATAAATATAATATTTTTTCCTCACAACACTTGACTATACAATCGTAGGTCACAAGCAGCGAGACAAGTCTTCTTGCAAGATGCAGGAGGGTATATGCTCATGCACATGACTACCATATCAATTCCATTTCAAACAACAGGTTAAGAACTGTTTGTCTTTTTTCGTCTACTTGTTAGGCTACCAGTTTTATGTCATTTAAGTTTTGATGCAGTTCTTTTACTGTGATTTTGATTCTGAGCTCGTATTTTGATGTAGTGTGCACCCCTTGGTCCAATCTTCTGGTCATTTGCTGTATTTGAATTTACAATTAATTTCTATTTGTAATGCATTGCAGTGATGGCGAGACATTTATATCAGCTGATGATCTCCGGATTAATCTTTGGAACTTGGAAATAAGCAATCAAAGTTTCAATATTGTTGATGTCAAGCCAACAAACATGGAGGATCTAACTGGTAATCTTTTATTTTTCTTTTTTTGGGTTTGACAAAAAATCAATTTTTGTAACTAAAGTTATAGAGAGCAGTAGTATGGGATCATCATAAACTACAATAGCGACATGCTTTAATTGGTTTCCACTTGTTCTTACTGCAGAAGTGATAACTTCAGCAGAATTTCACCCCACTCATTGCAATATGTTAGCATATAGTAGTTCGAAAGGATCAATCCGTCTCATTGATTTGCGACAATCTGCGCTGTGTGATTCACATTCTAAACTGTAAGTTCTTTGGTAGTCATTTCCATTTCATGCTCCTATAAAAAAGTCAACGATATCTCTAAAATGGGAAGTCAAATCTTCGATTACCGTGAGCGGCTTTAGTTTTGCTATATAGGGTTGTTTACTTTGGTTTTTTCGTCGCTTAATCTTATGGATGAGACATTCATTACCTTTCATATACAGATTTGAGGAGCAGGAGGCACCTGGCTCAAGATCATTTTTCACTGAGATAATTGCTTCGATTTCCGATGTTAAGTTTGCAAGGGATGGAAGATATTTATTGAGCCGTGATTACATGACCCTTAAGGTTCTCCTTCTTCTCTATCATTTCTTCTCTTCCGATGCTGCTTGTTTTCAATACTTCAATTTTCTTATTTGAATTCGTCATGTTTACATCTTTTCTTTTGTTCAACATGTGCATATTGAAAGCAGTATATATTTTGAGATGGAAAATGTTCGATGGGTTTTATGATTAAACCTTATGAAATTAGATCATTAGGAATAAGTTGCTAGGAATTTTACATGCACAAGGTTTATTTAGAAGTCGGAATTGCATTCACGTAATAATAATCAGTATTTTATATTTGTCATTTAATTAATTCTCGGTGATCCATATTCATTGGTTTCAGTTGTGGGATATTAATATGGATTCTGGTCCAGTGTCAACCTTCCAGGTTCATGAGTATTTAAGACCCAAGGTGAACTTCTTTACCAAAGCACCATTATCCGTGATTTTTTTTTAATAAAAATATTGTGAAGCTGATTAAAAATGTACTTTGATAATATCCAGCTATGCGACTTGTATGAAAATGATTCCATTTTTGATAAATTTGAATGCTGCCTGAGCGGTGATGGTAACCGAGTGGCTACTGGTTCTTACAGGTACTGTCAAGATTTTGTTCCGTTTTCTCAGTGCTGTTACATCTTTGTCTACCTAACTAAATGTTTATAAATAAAAAAAATAAAAAAATTGTTTTCAGCAATCTATTCCGTATATTTGGCTCTACAACGGGCAGTACCGAGGCAACTACTCTAGAAGCAAGCAAAAATCCAATGAGGTATTTCATCAGATTAAAAATCTTCCGGAAAAAAAAAATCTTGCTTATTTCTAAAATATCTCTCAACGGCATTTTCAGAAGGCAGGTCCAGACCCCTTCTAGGCCTTCCAGATCCTTGACCAGTAGCATCAGTCGTGTCGTAAGACGAGGTATTATTTATTTATTTTCCCAAAAAAAGAAAGGTTCTTTTGAAAATGAAATTGCACGATTTCTAAACTCGAGAAATGTTCGATCCTACGTTTGCAGGTGCAGAGAGCCCCACTGTGGATGCCAATGGGAATTCATTCGATTTCACTACGAAGCTGCTCCACCTGGCATGGCACCCATCAGAAAACTCAATCGCTTGTGCTGCAGCAAATAGCTTGTATATGTACTATGCTTAAAAAAGTCGACTTTTTTGGTACGCTTCTCTTTCAGAAAATCGAGAGCCTCCATTCGTAAAATCACTAGCACAGGTTTCGAAAGTCAACTTTCAGAATCGGGCTGCAACCTGCCATAATTTCTTTAATTTTTTTTCACCTCTCATCAAAAGTGGATGCAGCTATGTTGTTATTTTGTGTTGGGGTAGAAGTTGGGAAGGAATGTTATTTTAGCTCTCTCCGACAAAACGAAAACGAAAAGATGTCGTAAATTGTTTGTAGTTTTAAGGTAAAATGTAGTTTTTTCTTTCTTCTTCTTCTTCGAAAGGAGCTGCTGCTAACATGCAGGCCATTAAGTTTATTAACTTCTATCGTAGCATCGAACTCTATCTACTACTGTAGGAATGACGATTTTGGCCCTCTTTTTTTTCGTTTATAGATTCTTATTTGATGTTTCTCTTGTAAAAGTATTTAACCTTTGGCTTCTATTTAATTTGTACAATATTTATTTTTCTATATGGTTTTATTTTTCTTTTCTAGTGTGGTACAGATGTACAAATACATCCATGTGCGGTGAATGTAATGTTATGATGCTTATAGAAGAATATTTTGTATTATGGTGCTTAAAATAAATATTGATAACTAATGGTGCATATAATAATTATAATTGTATGACGAACTAAAGCTAACACGAGCTCAAGAAGTTGTCGAAGATCTCGACTTTTAACATTTTCAACTAGAACATGGTTCCTTGTACTCGAATGCTGAAATATTTGTCATTTTGGGTTGTTGCGCGAAAGCAATATAATTTTATTTGACTAATATAGTCTTATCGTTAATTATTCTATTAATTAATTATCTTTCAACTAATTAACACATGATACAGAGCAAAGTTACGAAAATTGTAGTTGGTAGAGCAAGAGAGAGATGCCAAATGAATCGAGTTTTTGAGTCTCTTTGTAAACACTTTCTTGGTCGTGTTTAGCACACATAACTTGCGCCTAATGTGATTTATATCTCAGTGTGATTTGTAAGCTATTGCACGAGAGTGAAGAATTTCGCAATGCATTTACATGATCGGTTCCTTAATTAAAAAAAAAAATTGATTTTTGAGCTAGTTTTTCTATATCATATAGTTGAAAATGATAATTCTATTGTTTTATTTTATGAATGCGTATTACATATGTATTAATGTCAACGCAATATATATATCCAATCTTTTATTTTATCGTAAATCAGCACCGAATACAGTCAGTCAGTTATTCAGAACTATAATATCTAACGATTCGAGTTCGATTTTCTCTGTCAACACTTTTTAGGTCGAACTCGTCGCACATGACTTGGCTAAAGCAATTTACACATCTCGTGTGATTTGCGTAACCGCACGAGAGTAGAGTTTACCTATCGCACGTCTACACGCATACTCCACAAAATTCAACCGAAAAACTCGTCTACACAATCTTTATTTGAAGATCACATGTTTAAGGTAAAGAATAACATTTTTGACATAAATTGACATAATTGTCTCTTTGTTTACATTTGAATGTTGTCATCTTATATCAAAAGCTATTCTATTGGCCCCTCACTTTATATTTAAATAATATTTAATTGTTTGGTTCAAATAATTCCAAGAACAAGGAATCTGATTATTTTATAAACTATTACCCTAATCAATACTTACCAGGTAAATCACTCAAACTAACTACTCCACTATGAAAAGAGGATTAGTGAAATAAGTGAAATAATAGTAATAAAGGGCGGTCAGTTGACCAAAGTTCGAATTTCTTTTTTAATATTTTCTAGGTCAATCTAATGTAATTTATATTTATGTGGTTTGCAAATTATTATACTATAATCGAATTTTTATGGTGCACTTCGAGTGAATGCGTGTTGGTTCTTTTATAATAACTAGCATTTTTCTCCCATGCGATGCACGGGATATTATTTAAATAATGAAAAAAAATAATAATCAATTTAATACATAATAAGAAAATATAGTACACTAATATAGTAAAATTTAATAATGTAATATTATTCATATTTTATATAAATGGACTAAGATTTAACAAATCGAATTTCTAGCTTTATCTCTTAAGATTTGAGATATATTGATGAAACATAGGAGATTAATAATTGCTGAAAATTATAGTTAAAAAATGAGTACAAAAAAATATTAAAAATAAATAATTATATAAGTAGCAATAAGGTAGGATTCTTCACGGGTTAGTTTTAATTTTGATAATTGTTAAAAATTATAGTTAGAAATTAGTAGCAAAAAAAATAATTAAAAATAAATAATTATAAAAATATCATTAGGATTTTTAAGGGTTGCCTTTCTTTCTTTTATATATAAGATAATAATAAATAAATAAATAAATAAAAAGAAAAATGTATATGTGTATATTATTATGTTAAATTACAAAAACCACCTCCACCTATTTGTAATTATAAAAAAAAACCTGATGTTTGTTTCCATCTTATACCAACCATTTACAGTGTGATTTTTTGTCCTTTTTTTTTTTTTTTTGATTTCAGGGGATATTTTCTTTTATTTCTCACCTATTTGACAAAATATATAATAGATTGTATACATTTTCGGTTAAAAAAACTCGATCCACAGTTAATTAGAGTGGAATTTTAGTTATTAGAGATAGGTTTAGGTATTTTTCGTTATTTAGCCTAAGTTAAGGGGTGTTTTTTTTAATTTAGCCATATTATTATGATGTTGGATCGTCGCTTTCACGCGGACTTTGTAGTGATCTTTGACATCACACAGATGACAGAAGCCCCCAATTTCTTCTTATTTCTATCCCCATAAAACAAACCACAATTAAATTGGTTATTTTACAAGAAGCCCAGATCACAAAATCACTCAAATTATCAGAAAAATTCAATCTTTATTGTTTTAATTCATCAGAAATTATGCATTCGTCGCTGTATTATTCGGAGCAGGCGAACCTGCAATTTCCGGAGCAAGAATACCCGAAATGCCCCCGGTGTGATTCCGCCGACACCAAATTCTGCTACTACAACAACTACAACCTCTCCCAACCGCGCTACCTATGCAAGAGCTGCAAACGCTACTGGACCAAGGGCGGCGCGTTGAGGAACATCCCCGTCGGCGGCGGTGGCGGAGGCTCTAGAAAGACCGCCGCGAAGCGCACCTCCTCCTCCTCCCCCGCCTCCCCCTCCGCCGCCAAACGCCCTGCTTCAGCAGCCGCGGCAGTATCGGCATCTAACGACACCAGTAACAGCAGCAGCAGCAACAACGGCGGCGGTGGTGGAATGGGTGAAAATTTGATTTTTGGGGGGCAGTTTGGGAATTTTATGGATGCATGTGGGAGTTTCAAGGGAGAGTTTGGTAATTTGCTTGATGGGCTGGATGACTCGAGTTTGCTGATGAGTGGTGGTGATCGTCGGCGGCAATTTGGTGATCCGGGTTCGGGTCGGAATTCGGATCCTCTAAACGGGTTGGAGAGTGGCGGCGATGCTGATGGATTCTTGAACATTCACGGCGGCGGCGGCGGTGGCTGGCCTGATCTTTCTATCCACACACCTGGGTCCACTTCTCAATAATATGAAGCTGATTAAATTCACAAAAATAAGATTTTTATTTTTTATTTTTATTTATTAGTGGGGCTATATTAATTAATCTCGACTATTAAGGAATCTAATTATGATTGTATAATTACGATGAATTTAAATTATATTTTATTAATATTAATACTTTAGTACTTTACTAAAAGAACAAACAATTTTGACACTATGTGATTTTTGATTCTATTTTAATATTGAAGCATTGTTGGTTCTTTTTGTATTGAATGAATAAAAATAGTTTAATAAGGTCGTTATCTAAATATTTTAAAAGTTAATTGTAAAAATAAAATATAGGCGGCGGTTATATGCAAGCCCATTTTTTTATTAGTTCAAACCCACATAAAGGAGTTTATTAGTTCAAGCCCGTAAATTAATCTAATTTTATTACATCCAGACCAAAGAGGACAAATATACCCTTATTCACAAATAATACTCAAATACAAATAAATCCTATTTTTAATTTGTTCAAGACCAAAAAATAAAAACAAAAACAAAAAAACAAAAAGAAAATATCACGACTTTTGTTTGTAAATTCGAAAACATTAGTCGAGCATCGATCTTAATAAATATGTATGGATGAACATTAATCTATGCTTATTTCTTGATGGGTTGCAATGCTTTGGCCGATTTTGGAAAAAAAAATTGAGATTGAAATTGGTTTTTTTTTTTTTTTTTCCGTTGGTTTCCCAAATCGGTTTACCCAGACCGATTTTGTACATGAAAATCGGCGTCACAATGCCGATTTTTATTAACCAAATCGGCGACACAACGTCGACTTTACAAGTTGAAATCGGCGTTCTAATGTCGATTATTGAGTACAAAATCGGTTTTCGGATACCGATATTTTTCGGATTTTTTTAATAATATTGTATATTTGGTTAATTGATATTTTTTAAATATTTGAAACGAAAATGTTTATCACCATTCGGTGATATCTACGAACTACTTTAACCCAATCGAGTAGAGCTTTCCGTGTCTCAAATATTTATTCGTTGGATAATTCATTTGAATAATTTTCCATCAATCCCTTAGGTTGCTACACGAAAGTATGGGAAAACGGTCTTAGAAAAACACAGATAATAAAATCGGTACTTAAAAACCGATTTTTGTAGTATAAGTCGGCATGCCAATACCGATAATACAAAAACAAATCGGTGTTGTCATGCCGATTTGTACTACAAAAATCGGTTTTTAAGTACCGATTTTCTATTAAAAAATCGGAATGTGGTTACCGACTTTAGTAACAAAAATCGGTATTTGCAGACCGATTTTTGGTATCGTCGAATTTTTTTCCCAAAAAAAATATCGACCCAAAAGCAAAAATAAACGGTTAAAACATATTTCATTGTGTTCTCCACCCTTGTAAACCACCATATCATTGTTTCCTGGTTCCATCGTGAATGTTTGGTATGTATATGATAATTTTGGTGTGTAGAATCTCTTGGTGGGTTTGTGAAAAATAAGGAGGATGAGATTTTTAAGTCGTGAAATAATGAAGAGGTGTTCATAGATTTATGTATTTTATTTGGTCTTGCATAAATGAAATGATTTTTTTTTTTTTTTTTGAATATTTTGTGTTTTTTATTTGATTTTAAAATTTATTAAGGGTAAATTAGTATTTTTATGTTGAAAGTCTTGAACTAATAAAAAAATGGGCTTGCATATAACCGTCGTCTAAAATATAACAGTTTTTATATTTTAATACAACTTATTAGATGTAAGGGTTTATTATTTAAAATAAGTTTAGCCAAATGAGTATTGTAAGAGTGTAAATCGGACGGATCGGATCGGAATTAGCCTTTTCGGAAAAATTCTGATTTTCTTTTTGAAGAGGAAACCTAGTTTCAATTTCGTTCCGAAAAAAATCGGAATGAAAAATTGGAAAAATTCGGATCGAAATCGGCGGAATTCAGAATTTTTCAATATTTGCTCACCTTAAGTAAAAATCAGAATTATTTTCGAACTTTAATCGAATCGAAAATCGGAATCCTCATATATATTCCAATAACGATCCAAATAGTTTAGAAAAAAATAGAAGTCAATTATTCCAAAATCAAAAAAATTCGAATCAAAATCGACGAAAATCGAAATTTTCGTTTCAATTTCAATGTGGGCCAATAAGTTATAAGTCCCATAGCCCATGGTATTTCAATGTGCCACAAAATTACTCCTCTTTGGACTATTTGGAGTTCAAATTATATTGGGCCAAACATAATATTTCGTATCATATTCTTTAAAAGTGTAATATTCATAAATAATTCAACTTTATTTCAATCTTACAAAAAGAAATTGTGTTTATTTTTACCTCTCCCAATTATTCGTTGCTATTCGAATTTTTGTTCTTCATATTGTTTGTCACCTTAAAATTCCAATGACGCATTAAACACAAATTTTCTCCATCTGTTATACTAAACCTCAAATACTATTCAATTATTCCCCCTTAAACGATAAAAGTTATTTTAGTTTTTGTTATATCTGTTCTAAGATTAAAGTCGTATGCCGAATAACTTTTCTAATACGTATATAACACGTTAATCGGAGGGAATATTGTTCAATTATTTTTTAGGCTTTATCAAAATATTCATGTATATACTCATTAAGCACAAAACACCTACATAATTTCATAATTGTAGGATAAAACTCAAATTAATAATTAAAAAAGAAAATTGAGATAAACAATTAAAGAAAAATAGAAATATGAAGGGGCCCCACAAGATAAGGTTTAGTAGATATTGGGTAATGATGAACAATAATGCAATGAAAAAGTAGTAGGCCATGGGAGCTCGTGGGGAAGAAACTTACCCACATCTTATATAATAAATATAAAATATATCTTATGATTTTGTTCCAACTATTTAGGGGAAAGACCTAATTTTGCATTTCCTCTTTTTGGACCACCAAAAATTTGCCCATGTGGATATATAGTAAAAGAGGGAATTTTTAACAATATATATATATATATATATATATATATATATATATATATATATATATATATATATATATATATATATATATATATATATATACAGTGAGATATAGATATATATAGTATCTATATATATAGAGTACATATATATATATATATATATATATATATATATCTATAGATATCTATATATAGATATATATATATATACGTATATATATATATATATATATAAATAAATATGTATATATAAATATATAAATATATATATATATAT
>NW_012192829.1:128114-162330 GCF_000504015.1 Erythranthe guttata
ATTAATCAAATTCAATTTTTCTCGCTCTATCTCAGAGTATCCATTCACCCGAAATTCATGTGCTTCCATTTCCATTTTCCGTAAGCTGGCCCGAGCTTTTTCCAGCTGTTACGTTCAATGGCCTTGTATTCAAGATCCTCTGTTTTCGATTATCTAAGTAGATTATCTTTCCGTTCATTTTAAAACTTCCATTATCCCTTCCCAAACCAAACATGAATCTGTCGATTCATTTGACTCTCATGCTCAATTACTTCGGGTAAATTCTCATAGTTTTTTTTTTATTAATGTAATGAGCCTATCTTCTCTTCTTTATTTTTTTTCATAGCATAGTCAAAAAGAAAAAAAAAAAACGAACACTTGGTGGAGCTTGTTGCACATGGTTAACCTAGTGTGGTTTGTGTCTCTCGTACAGTATACAAATTATAATAGAAGACTTTAGATTTTACCTGGTGCACCTATAGAGTAGGCTTGGGATTCGTTGATTAAAAAAAGAGGGATCCATGTTAGAAATTTATCGTACATACATACGAATTCCCAAGAACCAACATGCTTGAATCAACGAGAATTAAACACAAACATAAACACGGAAGCGTACCTTACACAATTGAATCGAATCTTCGAATCTCCACTGGATTTGGGATAGGCCTTCCAAAGAATCCGCAGTTCCTTATTTGTCTCTCTAACGATGGATTTTAGAAGAGACGGAATGATTGCGTTTCTTTGGGGACCACGACCCTTTATATAACTGTAGAGTCCAGTTATATTATAATTGTGATTCAGCCCCATCAATAAATCACAATTAAACCCTAATTGTCTCTACACATTAGGCCCATAATTATAGTCTAATACCCATAAGTCCAACCCAATAATCTTTATTAGATCACAATTAATTTGGACTTTCTTTTAGATAGCCATACACATTTACGTTACATATGTGAGCCCACATAATTATTGAAATAATTCCAACAATCTCCCACTTGGGCCACATATGCTATATATCTTATAAATGTGTACACCTTATGAGCTCAAATATTGCTATCATATAAAAAGGTATTCCTTACAATCTCGTCCATTGACCATACTGATATAGGACTAAAGAGGCTTTCGTCACATTGAGCGTGTCTAAACCCAACAGTAATCACGTAAACCAATATAGCCAAACGACATAGATCAAATCATGGTGTGTAGCATGGAAATTACATATAATGTGATCTTAACATGCCTATTTCCAACTGGTCCTACTTTAAACTTTATTGAGACCAAACATTTACATAATTATACAAAGTGTAGCCAAATACTTTATTTCTGCAGAAAACCAAATACACAAAATTGTGTCCAAACATATCATAGAGCTACCAAAATGTATTTATATGTACACATACACACAAACTCCCACTGACCCAAAATATTCTTAAATGATATAACACCTACATGAGCAATGCTCATGAATACCTTATGTGTTAATCCTTTAGTAAGCGGATCCGCAATTGTGGAGTTTATCTTAATATGCTCTATGTACTGTTCACTTTGTACCTTTAACAACAAAGAACTTTTCACAAGCTCTTGTTGTTGTTCGAAAGTATAGCTGTTAAATATTGTCACCGTATAACTTTAATACAAATCAACATGTGCAGCCTAATGACAAGTGTTTATAGCTATATTAAAAATAAGATGCCAAAAAATTACCATAAATTCTTAACCATCGTGAAAAGAGCTTAAAGTGTTTGCTTAACACCCATGTCGAAATAGCTCAATCACTTAGGTCTACATTAACCAAAATGGATCTATACTTTATACGCATCATAAAAAAAATCAAAATCATGAATAAACCACACGATCTCCCAAAATATATGATTTTGATAAATGAGCATATGTATATAAATTACATTCCCTATAATTACTGTATAACCCATTTGGCTGCTTTGCTAAATGATCCACTTTATAGGGTTATTCATATATCTGCCTAACTTTATGCACACCTTAACCAAATGCGTACATTCTTTTATTTAAAAATATTTATTGGGCATTGAAATGAGACTAAACAAGCCTCATTTATTGTGAGATTATCTCCCACTGATCCTTGGGTATGTACAATCATTAACTTTATTTATCTCAAAGTACATATGAGATAATTATAAGCTTAGGATTGTAACATCATTAACGGGAATTTTAATTTCCTTAATGGACTACTTTAGTTTGCAATCAATATCCTTCAAATCTTTAAAATTTTATGGTTGCACTTTATTGTTCCAAAAATATTACTATTTGAGAAACATATTCCTTGTGTCCATAAATCTCTTAAATAGAGTCGATAGGAGTGAAATATTTAATGACTAAACGTACCATATATCTTTCAATATTGCCCATTTGAATTACATTTGGTCTCAATTATTTGTAACCAAAGAAATTCACAGCTTATGGCTTTTCGATAAGATCCTAATGTCTTGTCATTCTAAATTTCAACTCATCTTTTAATGCCTTATCCTCTTAAGGTTGTTGAGTTTGCTCTCAAGTGACTATTACCAAAGCTTGATTGGGAATTGTTCACCATTGTCTTATCAAACTCTAAATCTACTTTTCAACAATGACTAGTATAAAAAACATGTACATTGTCAAAAGAAGTATTAGGAATCGAATTGATTCCTCTTTAAAGACAATGTCTATAATCTAAATTTCTCCCCTCAAACTCAACATCCTTAAAAGATTTTAAATTTCCCGTTTTTAAAAATAATATATTGCAGCACTTATGTTTCTCCTAAATATACCTTAGTGAAGAAGAATGACTTATCATACTTCTTTGAATGTCCTTGAATGTTCTATTCTTAAATTTTGTACCATTTAAATTGCTTATGCAAGATTTTAACGTAAGAGACTTTTACTTAAATTATAGGTTAAATTTTGAATTATGAAATAGGCCAAGCCTAATGTTTTCAAATGAACAAGCTAACCGAATTTGTTCAAGAGAAAATCTAAATCCATCTAATGATGGTACCAAATTCTATTTCAAATTCAAAGGAAAACCTAAGAGTCCTTATAGCCTCAATCCCAAATATCTTACATAACCTTTATAGATGTATCTTTCAACATCAATTGAAAATTGGTTATGTAACTAACCCTTATATACACACTTACGTGAATAGTGTAACCCAGGATCTATTCACTAAACGTGTCTAGGTACAAAGTCAAGATATATTTTAGAACAAATTAAAGTGAGAAACAAACATAATTACGTTTTTCAACGTACCTGAGATGTAAACTGCAGTTATAGATATTTATCTTAAGATGTACTAGTCAAATTAGCACTTAGTCTTTTCTCCCTTAATTATTTATTCTTCGTGTGAACGGTCAAAGTTTTATTATTTATGTTTTACAACAAACCTTATATTGACCATTCACGTAGAAAAATAAATTAAACCATATTCACTTTCAAGTCAGCGAAACCACACTAACTGAAGTGCTATAACTCAAAATGAGATTAGACTATTACTTAATATGCTTACTTATGTTCCTTTTCTTTATACCTTATTTAAACAATAGATATCAAAATCTAATTTGTTGCAACTTTATCGTTTTAAAATAAAACGTATCCTTACTATCTTTAAGGAACCTTCTAGTACGTAGCCCCAAATTAAACCTTATGCCCCCAAAAAATTATTTAAAATGGATGCACCTAATGATCTTAAATTTTATAAATAGAACGACGATATACTCTAGGTTCTTCTATTGTTCTATCCAAAAACAAATTCAAGATCTATGCACCATAATAGGTAATAATAAAAATATTTGTGCAATTAAGCACAAAGTGTTATAGGCAGATAATGTGTAAGCATATAAATAAATTAAATAGAGAACGTAAATAAAACCAATATACTCACATTATAATCCAAATGTGACTTTTCAATTTTAAATAATTATGGAGTACATCTCAAGATGCCTAGCACAACATTAATATCATGTCTTTGGACAATAATATTAACTGTAAGTGGCACTCTCGTTGTAGTAATCAAGTGCTGACGATAAATCCTGTCAAATAATGAGCCCATCTTTGGATGTCACTTATTATTCACATGGAAACTTAACAATTGTCACGCACTTATTACCACAGTTGCATATGTGGTTCGGCCAAATATCAACCTACCTTTGGGTATAATTAAATATTCGCATGAATTCACATATACATAACATCTTAACATTCTCAATAAGCTAATCTCCACAGAGAGGTCACTTTGGTGGCTTCATGCTTCAATCAGTTATCTTAAAAGTCAGACAACTTAATAACAAGTCATTAGATGTACCCAAAAAATTATTTAGAAATTTAAAGTCGTTGTTGAACGCCAAGGCTCTAATGACATCACCTAAGCGCTAACAGGCTGTATCCAACACTAAGGTTGCCTCACTGTATTGTTTTCGAATCAAATTCAGCAATATGGTTATTCATAAAAATGAGTATGAATTGAAAACATCGAATCCATCTTTATTTTGAATGTGAGCTAAAGATGGTGTGGGGCTCACAATTCAATCTTATTTAGATTTAGTGGCCAAAATAATTTTTTAACCAATAAACCTAACCTTATATGGATTGAACTAAATTAATAAACTTAATTAGACTTAAATAAAAGACTTGAGTCAAATATCGAAAAAGTCAATCCTTATTTGGTTAAAAATAACCACTATCTATATTTTGACTTAATTACGATGAAATGACAATGGATCAGAAGCTAATTAAAAATTAATTTGTATCCTTAATTTTGACCCATTACTCAAAAATTTAGTCTAAACGGCATAAACTTTATCATCTGAAAATTCCCCAAATTAGCCTTAGAAAACCGAATTTGAAATTCAAAATGAATTTCACTTTATTGACCAAACAAAAACTTAAATGAGTTTAAAATAATTCACATATTAGTTTGGTCCCTCAAAATAATTGAAATATTTAAACGGCCCCAAAACCTTAAATTAACCATTTTATTCCTTAAAAAATTGCACTTGCCCCAAAACCAGAAAATCTTTCAACTTAAAGGACTGAATTGAAATTTCGAAAGAAAAAACCTTTGAGAGAAAAGGGACCTAAGATTCAGAAATACTTGATTTGAGATTTATAATATATTTTCGAAAAATATGACTGTTTTGAGAGAAACTTTAAAAGCGGGGACTGAAATGCAGTTTTCAGAAACATTGAGGGCCCCGAAACAGATTTTTTTTTTTTTTTTTATTCTTTCAAATTGACCCCGGCCCAAAATCAGGCATAACCAAGATACGGGCCAAATCGAAATATTGCTAAATATCTTAAACTTAAATTAGGGAACTGAATTGCAATTTTCCGAAACTTAATTAATCCTTCTACCCTAATCTGCCAATCCCGCCGCCACCACCATGCCTCAACGCTGATCATTGGCTGGCCAGAAAAATGGCCCCGCCGCGAACGACTATGGGACCACCATCCTAATCGGCCGTACACCACCGCCGGATACGCATAACTCACAAGCACCCACGCCACCGAAATCCACCGTCGGCGCCCCGGCTGCCCCTTCTGCGAATTATGCCGCCGTGGCGAGACCGAAGCTCCATCGCCGCCCGAAACTTTACGACGAAGAAAGCCATAGGGCCGCCGTCGTCTCAGGTTTGAAACTCTATGGCGATGGAGGGTTTTCTTTATTCCATATTCAGATTCAAGTAACAAAATTAAACCAAATGGGATCTGAAGTCTGAACATTAATTGGTGGCATAGATTGGAATTGTGGTCGACATAAACAGATGACCGTCGCCCCTAATTTCACCTTAGATTTGGAATTTTCAAATATTAACCTTAAAACCTTAATCCGAATTTTCAAATTCAGGGGACCTAATTTCGGATTTAATATCCGACCGGAATTTTCATAATTAAATTGACAAAAAAATAGGTTTCATATAATACTAAATTCTAGATCAGCATAAAGCCCAATTTTCAGAAATATGAATCCATGGAAAAAATATATATATCACATAATACCGAATTGAATACTAATCTTAAAGAGAATTCCAATTCATATATGCAGATTATTGACCGTAATTCTTAAAATATCAAATCCGTGAACATAGATTTTATTACGCTGCAACATATATAATTTAACCCATGGAAAATTCTCAATGATCCAAAACATGGTGGCTCTGATACCACTTGTTAGAAATTTATCGTACATACATACGAATTCCCAAGAACCAACATGCTTGAATCAACGAGAATTAAACACAAACATAAACACGGAAGCGTACCTTACACAATTGAATCGAATCTTCGAATCTCCACTGGATTTGGGATAGGCCTTCCAAAGAATCCGCAGTTCCTTATTTGTCTCTCTAACGATGGATTTTAGAAGAGACGGAATGATTGCGTTTCTTTGGGGACCACGACCCTTTATATAACTGTAGAGTCCAGTTATATTATAATTGTGATTCAGCCCCATCAATAAATCACAATTAAACCCTAATTGTCTCTACACATTAGGCCCATAATTATAGTCTAATACCCATAAGTCCAACCCAATAATCTTTATTAGATCACAATTAATTTGGACTTTCTTTTAGATAGCCATACACATTTACGTTACATATGTGAGCCCACATAATTATTGAAATAATTCCAACAATCCATTCATTTCATTTATTAGAATTCTCATGGATAAAATAAATAAATAAAACTATTTTTTGCATTCAATTAAAACATTCCGCAGTATATTTATCTCCTGGATTCCAAAGGGAGATTTATTTATTTTAAAACCGATATTTATTTAAATAGGGAGCATTGGACAACCAAAATATGGCCCATGGTTTTAGGAACAAATAAAGCCATATAGCTTCATTAAATAATCAACTACTAACAACTATACCCCACTAGGCCCAATGACAATGAAATTATTATTATTATTATTATTATTATTATTATTATTATTATTATTATTATTATTATTATTATTATTATTATTATTATTATTATTATTATTATTATTTATTTTCTTATTTTATGTTTCTTTCTGGGATAATAAATGAAATTAGGACTTCTTTTACATCTCCCAATCCCCATTAATTTTAAAAATCTACAAAAAAATCACTCTTTTCGTTTCGAATCAATTCATTTCAGTTTAAGTAACCGTCAATTTTAAGAATTATTTGTGTTTCATATCATCCGTCACTTTTGAAATACAAATATTACATTGATTACCACTTTTTTTTTAATTGACATGCACTAAAAAAATTCAAAACCCCTAATTTGTCTCTTCAAAAAATTGATTTATTTATTAACTTGACTTCTTAATTAGTGAATAGAAAATTAGTACTATGATCGTACCTAATTAATCAAATTGCGTACCTAATCAGCACGTTTAATCTCGTCTTGTTCGGTAATCTCAAATTTTGTCGCACTTAATGACAAAAACCAGATCGTGTCACGTACAAGCAATTAAACAATTTAATTAAAAAAATAAAATATTAATTTATTCAAAAGCCCCTCGATTTCATAAAATTATAATTCCGGATGTTCGAAAGCAGCAGCGTACTAACGCCGAGCGACCGTTAAATCAGGCTAACTGTGTGGCGTCGTTGGCTTGCAGACGGAAAACGTTTGCATGGGAGCTAATTTACAAGAATGCCATTGTCTTCTTATTTATCTTTAGCTAGTGGTGGAAATCAACAAATATTAGATCATAATTAAAATTTTCATTAAAAAAATCCAAATGAAGTGAAAAATTAGTTACAAATAAATTGATGATCAGAATTTCGAAAACTAGAATGAAAAACTTGTTCCATAATTGAATTTTTTTTAATTGAAAATGGCGGAATCGGAAGTCTTAAATTTTTTATTCGCCTGTACATAATTCAAAAATTATTTTCCAAATTTCACCCCTATATTGTTTTTAGTCTAAACAATCTACCAATTATTTTTTATACATATATAAAAACATTAGTTTTTTTTTTTTTTTTGTAAAATAATTTAAATGAAATATTAATTATAAAGTCATAGAATGCATAAAAGATGGGGACAAAATAAATATATGTGCAGGTGCATAGAAGATAGGGCTGTCACCTTAAATTTATACAGTGTTAGTGGTTTGATTTGAATACCTGCCCATATTGTTGTTGCCTTCATTAAATGCCCATTTTCATATTTATTATTTATTTTTTATTATTAACATAAATATATAGGGCATTATGGGTAAATATTTCCCATTCACTCTTTAAATCCTTTTATTTTATCATTTATGTCAATTTGGCTCTTCAACTTTACAAGATTGACATTTTTGTACTTCATCTTTGTATAGGAACTGTTTATTTTTTAAAATATTTTTGGTCCATATTATTTGTTACTCTATATTTTTTGTACTGCCTTATTCATTTTTTTTATTATCCTAAGTTTTAACCTTAACAATTAAACTCAAGTATCTTATCACATCGGTAAATGATCAGGGTTATTTCAGTTTTTTTAATGTATTTTCTTTTCTCTCCATAAATTAAGATAGGTTTATTGGCATTTTTAATACTTATACAAAACTAAAAACAATAATTAATTAGAAACACATAGAGTATGTTTTGTGAAAAAGAAATATATTTTGGAGAAATCAAAACAATACTAAAACATTGTCTTTTCTAATTTAATTCCACAAATCTTATTAAAGACCAAACATACTGAAATTCATGACAGCATTCCCACAGAGATGTAATAATAAGTTGCAACTTCCCTAAAAAGACAAGATTAAATAATTAATGCCAAAAAGTAAGTGTGGTAGGGACACTAATTATTAATGCAAAAAATTAATTCGGATTAACTTATAATAATTCCATTAATTTTCAATTGACTAGCTAATTACTTGGTTAGTAAAATCTTCAACTCATTGTTTTAGATCATCAATTTTAAAACAGTTAAAATTTGGTATCAAATGTGATATTTGTAAAAAGAATGCGAGGCTCTCGTTCTCTGGTCTCACGAGTATTTGATGGAACAATGTAAATTACGGTGACGCAATAGCTCGTTAGGGTAGCGAACATTGTTCTGGTGTCGATTATTGGAGTTGAAATTTCTACACTGCGACTTCCAATACTCGATCTGAGGATATTACACTAATTTACCACCCTGTAACCAGTTGAGCTATACATATACCGGCTGTATAATTTTTCAAGTATTTACTAATTTTGACTTTCCTCGGAGAAAACAAGGATTTAAAGAGGACTGTAATAGTTAAGTAAATGCAGGGGGAAGTAAATTAACCTTAATTAAATGAGAAAGAAAAACCATGAAGACGACCTTGTCTGTAAAAATTCAGAGAGAGAGAGAGACACAGAACTGAAACCAATTTACACCCCATTTCTCTCTCCACAAATGTAAGTCCATTTTTTTGCTCTTACTTCCACACACACACACACACACACTCACCACACTGTTCTTTTTTTCAAGAATCACCATAACCATAAAGAAGTGATTTTTTTTTTCTTACATAATTTTGATCTGGGTTTTTTTTCCTTTCTTCTGTGATGTCAATCCCATATCTCATAAGCATGTGACATCTCTTTCACACACACACACACACACACACACACACACACACACACACACACACAGAGAAACAGTGAGCCCCCTTGTAAAAAAAGTGCTTATCTTTATTTCTTGGGTGTCATCTTCTTGTTATGATTGTCATTGTTGTTTAGCTGTTCTGATGTGAAACAAGGGACCAAAAAAAGACACAAAGACAGCAAAAATAAAACCCCCCATTACTCTTTCCCAATCTTACTTGCATTTTTTTTTTCTTTCTGAGTACACATATTTGCAGTGGATTAGTGTGTGTGTGTGTGTGTGTGTGTGTGTGTGTGTGTGTGTGTGTGTGCTGATTGGGTTGTTTGGGGGTTTTCTATTTTTGGTAAAGATTTTGACTTTGTGAAGAAACTTCAACTCTAGCTTCATCTCAATGATTTTCTTGATCAGTTCTTGATTTTCTTTAGTGTGGGAAAAAAAATAGAAAACCAATCTTGATTTTAGGAAGGAATCTCAATTCCACTTTTCCCAGCATTCCAATTATTGGAATTACCAACCAAAAAAACAAAAAGGGCAGAGAGAGAGAGAGAGAGAGATATGATTTTGGATCTGTTAAAAAGAAGATAGAAAGCTAGTGCTTGAAGAGGAGAGTGGGTATTTTATTCATTTTTTTATTTATTTTATTTTTATTTTTACTTTTGCTTTTCGAGGGAAGATATAATGAGTAGAGAATCGAAGAAAATGGTAAAACCGGACAAGGGTTGTGATGGAGCTGAGAAGGTTGTTGTGGCTGTTAAGGCAGCAAAGGAGATTCCTAAGACTGCTTTGATTTGGGCACTAACTCATGTCGTCCAGCCTGGCGATTGCATTACCCTTCTCGTGGTCGTCTCTTCACACACCTCCGGTAAGCTTCGTTTCTTAGCCGTTTGTTCGAACTTTCATCGAGCTTTCGTACTTGTGTTTTAGTTTAGTGTGGTAAACAATCAAAACAGAGCTTTATTTCAGCCTAGTTTCATAGCTTATCGAACGAACAATCTTGAATCGAGTATCGAGTAAATTTTGTTTATTTTTTTATTCAGGTAGAAAATTTTGGGGATTTCCGAGATTTGCGGGAGATTGTGCAAGCGGACATAGGAGGTCACAATCTGGTACGAGTGCGGATCAGAAATTCGACATAACAGATTATTGCTCTCAGATGATTCTTCAGCTTCACGAGGTTTACGATCCTAATAAAGTGAGTACATACATACATACATACATACATTCTTGTTAAAATTTTAGACTCAACACAAAAAAATGCCGATCTTACGGTTTTTTCGTAATATTTTTCAGATCAACGTGAAGATAAAAATCGTGTCGGGGACCCCACCTGGATCCGTTGCTGCCGAGGCGAAGAAAAATCGAGCCAGTTGGGTCGTTTTGGACAAGTAATTATCTCGTTTGTTTGTCACTAAATTAAAATTACTCTGAGATGGAGGCCTAATTGTATATTTAAAAAATATCATGCAGACATCTTAAACCCGAGGAAAAGCGGTGCATGGAAGAGCTGCAATGCAACGTCGTCGTTATGAAGCGCTCTCAACCTAAAGTTCTCCGATTAAATTTAGTTGGGTCGCCCAAAACCGAACCGGATTCGACGAATTCCGATAATAATAATAAAAATAATGATCAGACGAAAAAACAAGAACTCGGAAAAGCTGATAGTTCTTCGAATCCATCATCAACGCGGGCCCCACTAGTGACCCCGTCGAGCAGCCCCGAGGCATTCACCGCAACAGAAGCCGGAACCTCGTCTGTCTCGAGCTCCGATCCCGGAACTTCACCTTTCTTCATCACACAAGCAACAAATACTAATAGCAACAACGTTTTCAAGAAAGCCGAAAATTTAGCGACGAAATTACAAAATCGAGGCATTGACCATCATCACGAAGAATCCAGTTCCGACAGTGACACGGAAACGAACTTGTCGTCTCTCTCTTCGAGCTTTAGATCTAATCTTGATTTCACGGGCGATTTGAGAGAGGCAATTTCTCTCTCTAGAGCAGGGGGGCCACCGCCGCTGGGTCCACCTCCTTTGTGCTCGATATGCCAGCACAAAGCGCCCGTGTTTGGGAAGCCGCCTAGGTGGTTCGCTTACGCTGAGCTGGCGCTAGCGACGGATGGGTTTTCAGAGGCAAACTTTTTGGCCGAGGGCGGGTTCGGTTGTGTGCACCGTGGGGCCCTCCCGGACGGGCGGGCGATTGCCGTGAAGCAGCACAAGCTAGCGAGCTCGCAAGGCGATCGGGAATTTTGCTCGGAAGTCGAGGTTTTGAGCTGCGCTCAGCACCGTAATGTTGTTATGTTGATCGGTTTTTGCATCGAGGATGGTAGGAGGTTGTTGGTGTATGAGTACATATGCAACGGAAGTCTCGATTCACATCTCTACGGTATGATCAAGCTGCGGCCCCCCACAGCTCCATTCCGTAATAACTGTCATTTAAATCTTTTTTGCGCACGTGTTGAGAAAGTTTTTAAATATGGTCGAATTTTTGGGGAAAAAATGCGTTAAAAAGACTGAAATAGCCTTTACTATTTAATGAGGTTATAAGAGAGAGAATCTTTAATAGAGCTCGGTTAATAAGGGTAAACCAGTAAAAAGAAATGCATTTGAATTTTGGATCATTATTGGAACTCTAGAATGACAGATAATATGGAGCAAAATAGATTCTCTAATGGTTCATCTTATAATTTACAGGGCGAAATCCGGATATACTATATTGGGGGGCAAGGCAAAAAATAGCGGTTGGGTCGGCACGAGGATTGAGGTATCTTCACGAAGAATGCAGAGTCGGTTGCATTGTGCATCGAGACATGCGCCCCAACAACATTCTCATCACCCACGATTTCGAACCCTTGGTACAAATTAATCATCTACATTATATTTTTCAAATATTAAAAGAGTCAATACTATATATGTTTTTCTTTATGATAATAATTGCTTTATTTGTTTCTTTTTTGTTTTGGCAAGGTGGGAGACTTTGGTCTAGCTCGGTGGCAACCCGATGGAGAAACCGGAGTCGAGACCCGAGTTATCGGAACGTTCGGGTAAATTTCCACTCACCTCACCCAACACTAAAAATTCAATAACAAAAAAAAAAAAAAATTAAAAACTACAATGTTTCGTTTAGGTATTTAGCACCCGAGTACGCGCAAAGCGGCCAGGTCACAGAAAAAGCCGACGTTTACTCGTTTGGAGTTGTGCTTGTGGAGCTATTTACGGGACGAAAAGCGGTGGATCTCAATAGGCCTAAGGGGCAGCAGTGTCTTACAGAATGGGTATAAATCAATCTCGAAATGCTAAGAATTATTATGTTTAATTAATTACCAGAGCTAGGGGCAGTATAGTAAAATCGTTTTTCGTGATTTTTTTTTTTTTTTTTGGATATAGGCTCGGCCATTGTTGGAAGCTTATGCGATTGATGAACTGGTTGATCCACGATTGAGAAGTAACTACTCGGAGAACGAAGCTTATTGCATGGTGCATGCCGCTTCTTTGTGCTTACGTAGGGATCCTCAGACGAGACCTCGTATGTCTCAGGTAAGAAAATTATTTAATTAATTAATTAATTAAAATGTTGCATTATTAATGTAAGATTGATTATAATAAGTTTATATCTGCAATTTTGTGTTGCTATAATTAATATCAATAGGTTCTTAGAATACTAGAAGGCGACGTGGTGGATTCCGGTCAAATGTCGACGCCTGAGGGTGATGTGGGAAGCCGGAGTGGAAGAATCCGGTCAGATCATCAGCTACAAAAAGGCGGCTCCACCATCGGAAGTGAGTCGTTCCGGCGGTTTAGGTCGAAGCTTTCGCTGTACTCGAGATAAATTTCAGGGATGTAGATTTTGCTCTGCTTTTTGTGGGCCTTATAAAACTCGGTCCAGAAATTCGAAGCTGGACAGAAAATATTTTAAACCCGGCCTAAGTTACTTTACGTTGTACAAAATTAGTGGTTGATTAAGTTTTTCTAATTACTTAATTATTTAATGAAATATAATTATTTGGTTAAAATTTAGTGAAAAAGGAAAAAAAGTTCAACTAATAATTTTAAAATTCATTAATTTATTCTAATGATGTTTAAATCATTTTAATTTGAACCATATTTTAAATTATTATTATTATGGATTAAAAAAATTTACTTAATTAAAAAGAATTTGATGAAAAGAGGAGATTTACAATTATGATGTGATGTACTACTACCAAAATTTAATTATCATTCAATTATAATCAACTTTCAAAGCATTTGCCAAACTCACCTAATTTTCAAAGTTGTAATTAAATCGATTTTAGGGGTAAAATCGTAATTTAGAATCATATTTTCAACTTTTCAATTTCCCACACTTTTTTCCCGCAGAAGAATCTTCAGAAAGAAAGCTGCATTTCCAAAAAAAAAAAACAATACTAAATAATAAAATGCATCTGAAAAGAGATTTTAATAAAAATATTATTAATTAAATTTAAATATACTTTATTTTATTCAAAGGAAAAACAGAGAAAAAAAAATTAGTATGAAGATCGAGAGGAAGAAGATGGACCAGCAGCCTCCTCGTCAATGGACAAATCGTCGGTCTTCCTCATTGCGCCGTGGATCAGAACCGCCGCTACTCCGGTGAGCATCGCCCCGACGATGTTGCTGACGGCGTTAGTGAGCATCAGGACGGCGATGGTCGCCGCCGCCAGCGCGGCCAGGACCACACTATCGGAAACCGTCCGGCCGAAGAGCGCCAGCGGCTTGTCGCGGAGGAAGTAGAGGAACAGCCACGCCGCCATCATCGCGGCGAGGACGACGAGCGAGATCGGGTGCCACAGGAGGCTGAGGAACAGGATCGCGAGGACGCCGACGGCGTAGTTCATGCGGAAGTAGGCGGCGTTCGTCCCCACGCGCGCCGCCGCGTCGGCGAGGGACGTCGGGATGCCGAAGCGGTGGGAATCGAACATCTCCCGCCATGGGCGGCAGGTGCCGAGGCCGGCCGTGATGGTCTCCCTGGCGCGTGAGATGTACTCGAGATTCACGGCGGGGGTGCCGGCGGCGGGGAATGATGACGTGGGGATAGTGCCGTAAGTAGTCATTTTTTTTTTGTCAGGCCACCGGAATTCGAAACGGCGGCTGATTGTTTTGTGATTGGTGGCGGTGCGAAATTGGGAATGGGAAATCTGCAACTGTTGTAGGGTTCTGGAATTTGGGTGTTTATTTAATATATATTATTATATTATTATTATTATTATTATATTATATATGCGCAGGAGAAGAAGTTGAGGGACGGTGTTAATGGAGAACGTGAAGTCTAGTATGTGGATTAAACGAATGTGTATATATAAATACTATGCTTAAAAAATATGATAAAAAATCTAGGCTTAAAAAATAATAATAGCACTTTTAATTATGCATGATTTATTGCGTTTCGAAGGTGCGAAGTGATGTTAATTTGTTTTGATAGTTCAAAGTACCAAAATGGTATATTTCAAGAATGCAAAGTGGGATTACACAGATAAAAAACTACTAAAAATAATCCTACATAGTTAACAAGCTCATTTAATATATTAAGCCGTGTTTGACTGTCAATAATTCAGTGTTACTAACTAAATCCAAGAACTAACTAACACATTCTGAAGCCCGCATTCAAATGGTATCATCTAATTAAATTAGAAGTTACACTATCCTCCAACTAATTTATATAATTCCTCCGTTCCATAATATCTGTCACTTTTAAGAATTTTTTTTGTTCCATATTATTTGTTACTTTAGAATTCCAACAGTGCATTAATTACATATTTTTCAATTATGTCTTTATTAACTCTTCAACACTCTCTCTGCATTAATCAATAAATAAGGGTATTTTGATATAACAATATATATTTTCCTAAAATCAATACATATTTATTGAGTTTCTTAAGATTTGTGCAAATGTGAAAAACGACTATTATTTAGGAATGGAGGGAATATACATTTACTAAAAGAGACGATTATATCCCTATAATGAAATGGTATAAAGAAATATCACATCTTCATGGGTTAGCAATTTCGCAAAAATATTCACCGGAATCAAAAAGAATTCGTGAAAAATAGTAAGGAAGTCAGCGTAAGACGGAAACCGTCAAATTTTTTTGATAATTACAGATGGGTGGGGATGGTTTCATAATTTAGCCTAACTTCAGGAAGTTTTCGTAATTTAGCCTCGCACATAACTATTGTTATTTTTTTATAAAAAGAAAATAAATATTGTTAAATTAGAGAACTTTAAGAAACAACATAATGCAACAACTGGAGAAACCTTTCTATCACGTGGGCACGCTAAAGACTGTCAAATGCACAACTACCTAATAATTAGATTTAGATACCTTTCTTAATTCCAAGTGAAAAATGAAAATATCATAAATGTTTACAGCAAGTTAATACATAAACTCATAAACATTCACAATATAGCATATGAATATTAAACCACCTAAATATTAATTATTTCTAAAATAAAATTTTAACACATAAACAAATAACTTAGAATTGGATCATCACTAAGTAGTATAACAGAAATATTTAAAAATTATCACAAAGTTATTATCTTCTATTTATATATAAAAAGAATATCATCTACACACAATATTTCGAAAAGATAAATCATAGAACAAACAGCATTATGCGGAACTGCCGGAGAACAACACGGCTTCAAAGAGACATCACTCAATAATATAATTAAGAAAGAACATATATAACTTGCAATAGACAAATTCATAAACGAGAACGTGAAATGAACACGAAAATCATAATCAAATTACCAATTAGATGTTGCTCTAAATAGTAAACACTTAGGGTTCCTCGTTTCATATATCATTACGTTAAGTTCGAACTCTTGTAAATGACATGCCTCATTGTTTTCAGGTGTCAATTATAAGTGAATATGACCCTATATATATCTAGAATATGTGAATATGTTATGTTAAGTAGAATATGTTATGAGTTATGACGCATGTCGATTTTTAAATCAGTGATGTGTGTAGTTAATTTCAAATCGAAGAAAAGAAAGAAAGAAAAAACCCACCGGCGAAACTGATCACTTACCTTTCTGGAAGATTTTCGTATAAGCAGGAACTCCCAATCTGCAAAGAATTAAAAATTGCTTTATTAGAACAACAAAAAGAAAAACGATAAGATTTTAAACCAAAATTAAATAAACCCCGAGTTGTAGAAACATTCAATATGACCCGAAAAGCACTAGCAATTTCACCAAATTAATAACATAGCATGAAAAACTTGACGATCCTAAATACTACTCGTCGTCTTCTCCTGTATAACTGTCGATTTACTGAAAAAAATTCACCCAACCGGACCATGTATGTAATCCTAGAAACCCCATCACACATCCACTTAAACCCCAACGAATCTATTAATTCGTGTACAAATCATTCGAAAACTATTGAATTAATCACAGTCCAGCTTCTCCCCTGACTATGCCAAAATTGAAGGTATCTATCGACCGAGTATTTCAAATACATATTCTACATGCTAACCCTAAGAAAAAGTCTATACTATCGCTCTCTCATTACTAAACCCATAAAACCTCAAGCGATATATCCTCGAAAACCTCAACAGGAGATGCTGACATGAAACCAGTGTTAGTTGATCGTAAAACCTATCATCTTCATATTCAAACAGATACTACTCTGGTTTGATTGCATCAGCGTAATAAATTAAACTACAATATTTACTACCAAACAAGATACACGAGGCAAGAAAGTATTATCTAAAGAAAAGATTTTCTTCCTTTACACATTTCCTTCTCTCAACTCTCACTATATCTCGTACCTAGCTGAGACATTCTTCTTACTTAACATAAAACGAAATTCTGAAGCACTATCTCCATTGATCGCCTCATCTCCATTCATCTCGTTTATGTTACTTGACGATCTTAGTCTTCAAAATAATATGCAGGGGAAGTAACCAATTACCATACGGAAACCTCAAAATTCACATCCATCTCAACTACATTCAGCGTATCGACTAAAGCTAAGCATGAATATAGACCAGATTAAATGAACCAACTTATGTATGAGTGACCAACAGAAACAGAGAGATAAATTTACAAACTAGTCACGACAGCATACCTAGAGAACCGGGGGATACTTGCCTGTGGAGTGAAATGAAGTCGGCCTTCGTGATACATCAGGGCACCCTTCATGCTTCTCTCGGTACTTCCCAGAATAATGTTGACGCGTAGAGCACAAACTACTTTATGTATTATTAGAAGTATAAAAGGGTTTTTGGGTTTCGGGTTTAGGTTTTCGGGTTTGGGTTTTGGGGTTTCGGGTTTCGGTTTCGGTGGAAGCCTAAAAAGGTTTTATCACGTGACTGTTAGGTGATGCTAAAACCAATCTACGAACAGGTTAAACTAGTCACAGAAAAAAAAAAAAAAAAAAAAAAAAAAGGGCATGAAAAGTTAATCGATTAAGTATTCTTAAAAGTAAACTCCACACTTGCATCTGTAGGAGAAATTTGAGGACGGGGAGAATTTATCTGAGCCCTGAAGAAACTGCAGCAACCTTTCTGTAATCCGTCAACATACAGAAAGTAATTGGCAGATTTTGTTTCCCAGCTTCCCAAAAGTCAGTAAATCATACCTTTTTTTCCAAATAATTCCTATAAAAACATCTATTTGGATTGTTGTAGCAATGCAACTCATACAGACAACTTCTGCAATTTCACTAGACGAAAATTCGTTACCATTTAGAGTTTTCAATTATTGCACCATACTAGCAAAACCCCAAAATAATCAAATCCTAAATAGCAAACTTTTACGTAATAGTAAGACCAGCAAAGACATGCAATATTCCAGTAAATTGCAACTCTTCAATCCACCTCCATCTTCAAGACACAGGAAATCAACAAGGAGACGCCCTCACAGGTGCTGACAACAATTCCAATTCTTTTGTGCTAACTGCTAAGTGAGCAAATCCAAGCAAGAATGCACGATAGAACACAGTCAACAGTGAATACTTGTCAATAATTTAAACTCAACCGATTTGATCTTTGCTAGATCGTTTAGAATGCATAATGCAAGGGCAATAATCTATAGAGGTATTCGAGAAACTTTTGCCCATAAAAAAATGGACCGAGATCTACTAAAGTCTAAAGTCTGCTCAAATCATATGATTCACGACAATTAGCCTTCCATGGAGAAAGGAAGTCTTTAACAGCTTCAAAACTACCACACTCGTTAAGATTTCCATCAATAACCAAACTCACTTCTAAAATGTGGTTCGTAAAAATTGACGGATGAAATCACCATCTAAAGTATGTGAAGCATTTACTTCAACAGACAGCTCTTTTGACTACTCCTTCCATAAAAATAAATAAATAAAGCTACATCTCTTGCACCAATTGCTCCCTTTGGCAAACAAAAGCCACCCTGCAACTCAACTGATTGTACCTATCCTAAATATATGATCTAGATCGAACCACCTAATTCTAGAGATGATTTCAAGATGTGCCAGTAAATCTATACACAACAAAGTGATTGCAACAATGAGTATAGTGAGATATGAAAAACATACTGAAAGTACCATCCATCAGATATGACATGAAGTTATGGTTATGTAAGAAGGAGGACTAACAAAAACCCATAGTTAAAAGATAGAAGCCTTAATCACCTATATAGGTTTGTAAAAAAGAAAAGCAATTATAAAAGTTGAACTCCAGGTATAATACGCACAAGTTCTCGGCATCACTCTTCCTTGCCCTTATTCTATGGGTAGCACATAAACAAGACTAGCGAGGTGTGATCCTACTAGGTTTATCGCTTATCCGTCCAAACTCATCTGCGATTCATCCGTGGTTTTTCAGGGCCTCCCCATGGAGCAGAAGTTGAACCGTATGGAGTGGAGTTGTCTATAGCACCCTGGAAGAAAAGGTTAACCCAATATAAGAACTCCTCAACAGAATGGTCTGGTGGTATATAAATAAATGTCTGAAGTGTCTTATTATCAGCATCCACACCTGACGAATCCCAAGTCCATCACCATAAGGTGCAGGAAAACTGGCAGCGGGATTGCTGAACTTCATCCCATAAGGTCCACCTTGGCAACCAGGTAGATGAAGTCAAAAATACAAGCATAAAATCCAAAAGTAAACCGAGATTAGCAATAACGACACAGGCTAGTAAAGAGGTAAACTTTTTCAACAAAGCCCAACTGGACGTATTTCGCACCAGAGGACTCTTCAATGACAGAGACCCAGAACCAAACTGAAGAAACATACGTAATTCAAAGACATGAGCATAATTTCCCAAACGTCTGCGGACTGTAGGTGCTTGGAGAACAAGAATGATAGCAAACACACTCAGTTCTGTGCTCCTTGATTGTACATAGGACTTCTCTAATGCATTTCAATAACCAACTCCTAATTTGCACCAACCACTAGACAGCTTGAATATGAAGCTTAGATAATAGTTAGTAACCTAGTTTGGTGATAAAAGAATTGGGTGAATCATATGAATAGGAAGAGCAGGAACGACTATGAAATAAGAAGACGAGCCAGAAATAAGAAGACGAGACAGAAACAAGAAGACGAACCAGCAAACAAGAAAGTGTGGTAAGATATACTGATGATGGTGGAAAAGCATTCCTGGGAAGGAAAGGTGTTCTTAGGGCATCCTCAATGGATTCCGTAAGATGGGTCTCCGTATCTTGTTTTAGAGATCGGCCTTTACGTCAAAGTTTCTAAATAGAAAACTGCAGAGATGGGCTCTATAAAATTGAGTCTCTTAATGAATTGTTCAAAAGTCTCCAAAACAATCCTAAATTGAGTAAAAACCTTACAGTCTTTAGGGAAGACTCTAAAATCTCCATTGGAGATGAACTTTTGGGTAAAGTCTCCAAAATTTGCAAATTTATGAGATTTAGGATCTCGATTGAGGATGGCCCTTAAAGAATAACAAAGTGAAGCATGCTGATAAACAACAACTTCAATGTGTCAAGTCGAGGTTGATGGAGGAGGGAGTCTGAAGTGATAATTCATTTTTTTTCTGAAAACAGAAAGCCAATATTCTTGCTAATCACATAAACTCACGAACTTTAAAAATTGAGTGAGATTTATTATCAAATTAAATTTTTACAACAAGCAGCTAAAACTTACCAGGTTCAAAGAAAGTAGAAATCTTAAGATCTTCCTAAAAGCTAAAAGAATGTTACCCCTAATATTTTCATAAAGTGCAAGTTGCATTTATGCATACTTCCATTTCAATATATGACGTCAAAAGGGAGAAAGACGAGAATCCAATGTAATTGTTCTGCAAATCCATGTTATGCAATGGACAAGGGAAGGCTTAAAAAGAATATGAAACAAGAAGGTGAAACCTGAGCTCCACGGCCTAGAATTCGCAAGCTCAGAACGGAGCTTTTCAACTTCACGAGCCATCGTCACCATGTTCTTCTCCATTGCCTGTCTCTGTTCCATCAGCTCAATCTTTGCCCTCTTTTCATAATCAATGGCGTTTCTGCAAGTTGAAAATTCCTAGCTTAAGCATATCAGCAGGTCTTATGGCAGCCATACAGAAGTTATTAACTCTTCTGTTATTCACAGTGCACATATCAAAAAATGGCGAAAACAGACCTAGCACGCAACAGTTCCTGATGCAGTCCATCAATCTCAGCCCTTAAAACAGGAATGTGCTGGTTCTCAGCCTGCAGCTTTGCCAGGTCTCCAGTGAGGGCTTTGACCTGCCTAGATAGATCTTGTCTCATGGTATTCAGCCTTTGAGTTTCAGTTCGAAGCTGTGCAGCCTCGGTTTTAAGAGGCTCTGTTGCACGAAGGTCAGACTCCAGCTTACGACCCCTTTCGATAAGTTCCCGAGATTGGAGTTCTTGTTCAGCGCGAATATCAGCAATGGCAATATTCAAGCGACGTAACTCTTCGTGTGCAGCAGTTAGCTCTCGCTCCAAAGCAACTCGATCCCCCAATAGTCTATGGTTTTCCCCTAGAAGTCTGCGAAGTTCAACATGTCGAATTTCAAGTTCTTCCTCCAACAGAGCAGGATGAGGTGGCATGTGACGAACCAAAGAACCTCGAGGGGCAGGCCTCTCAGGGGGATAACCACGCCGGTGGTCAAAGGTTTCACGAGGAATGCGATTTCTTCCAGCCATTTCAACTTAATCTAAATAGAAAAATAGCCATCTTATAAAAATGAAACAAATACAAAAGCTATAGCTTATACTTTGAACTTCTAACGCAACTGTTTGGATTAGAACCCAATGGCTATACCTCAAACAAAATGTTGGGGGTAAGCTCATTTAACCTCTTATAAGCTCCTAACCTTCATAAGATATTTTTGAAGCTAATAAGACGCTATCTGTTTTTAGAATAAGCTCTTGAAAATAAGATCGTGAAATTATACCATGTTGATAACGACAAGTTTGTAATTAATAGGGTCTTCGTAAAGTAGATTGCTATGATTATAACCATAAATTAGGATATACTCACTTAACACGTTTTCTAAAATAGTTGAGATCCTAATATCTTATTTCGGGAGCTTATAGTGTTTTTTTTTCGCAATTGCAGCATCAGAACAACAGAAGATGCTTAGCATGATATGATAGCATAAATATAACGTAACCCTAATACATGTTCTAAAATTCCTATTTTAGCTTGGGAAAAAACGACGAATTTGAAGTCAAACAATCCGCATTCAATTTCCACGTGTGGATACCGAAAACCACATGGACCAACTCACGTACAAGAGCATGCAACCATAAATATATTAACATGATATCTAGCGGAACATAATTACAAATAGGCACTGGTCAAAAAACTCGAGAAAACCAATTCAACAACATTTGAAACCAAAATCAAAACAAGAAATTGTTCAAGCTGGATCATGCTACAAAATCGAAAAATCCACGCAAATAAACCACATTCGTAGAACATCGAAACCAGGCAATAAAAATCTAAAACAGGAATTGGCTAATCCGATTATAATATAAGACCATCACCATGCTATATAACGCACATATTCCTATAAAATAAACTCTTAAAATAAAGATTTCAGCTAGAACAACAGCTTAATCCTTAAAAAAATGAAGGAAAATTAAAGGATCGGGTGATAAATATTAAACATCTAAATCATAGGTACGAAATTTGACCTAAGTACATAGAAATTGAACATAAAAACTATAATTATACCCGGACGAACACGAGACAACGAAGAACGAATTTGCTGTTCTTCGATGGATGAAAATAAAACTGAAGAATAATTAGGGTTTGAAGGAAAATTGAAATCAATAATAGTACAGAAACATTTATGAGTGAGGATGAGTTGCTTACGACGCCGTATCATCCAGCAGGAGTAAAGGAGTGGATTTGGCCTTTGGGAGAAATGGTTAGTTCAATTTGCCTTCAATTACAAGCTATTTGCTTGAATGAGTCAAATAGTATTTCAAATATAGATTAATCTTTCTTAAAATTTTATACATTTATTCCCAATTTGTACTAACAGGAAAATATATTATTTGAGCTATAATTTATTTTATGAACCAATTATAATCAAGCTTGAATAATTTGTTACTAATATTTAATTTTCTTGTGAGTTCGCGCGCGCACACAGACACATATTTATGGCTCGTTTTATAACTACTATTAGGTTATATTGACAAAATATGACTAATAAGACATTCGGCTAACAAGAATCGTAATTACCAAAAATTATTGCACGCAGTTAAATGCTACTAATTCATTAAATTAGTAATGCTCCTGAAATTATTATTGTAGGGGATGACAAAACTAGTTAAAACTAATTTACCCTTAAAAATATATGCTAAACTGGTTAGATAAGAGGTTTTATAGACACACACATATAACATCAAAAATTTTACAGATTCAATACGAATTCAATGTAAGGAATCTGAACATCTTACTAACTAAATAATTAATTGGCCAGAATGGAATTAATCGAATCTCTCTCGTGTATTCCAAACTAATCTAATATATGTTAAATGTTGAATTTTACAGTGAATTTTAAACCTCAAATCTTGTTTTAAATGTATAGTATTGAATCAATGCAGGGCATAACTGTAACTTTACATTTTTGGAGACGACGACCCATTTTTATCTAGTTCTACACATTTCAAATGGTTGGGTTGCATATCAACCCAACCCATTTTCTCCAAAATAGTATCGGGCCATATGTAACCAACGGGCCTGATAAAATAGCCCACCATCTTTTATATTTATTTATTTATTTATTTATTTATGTTTATAAAAAATCATGTAAACATTAATAAAAAAAAATGGAGCATCAATGGAATGAATTCAAACACATGATTAAATTGATATATTTTGGTTTTAAAATTTTCAAATACTAATATTTAATGTATCTAGTTGATAGTTCGATGTTAACCTATAATCAAGTTGAAATCAGTGACGAAGTCAGAATTTTATAACTGCAGATGCCAAATAATACGATAAACAATTTCTTAAGGAGCGCGGTAATGCTACTATATGCGAAAAGTAATAAATTTCTATATCCAATACTAGCGATCTCATAAACATTTGGAGGTCATGCCCCCTACCCTATATTGATTTCTCCACTAGTCAAAACAAATAGGTTACACCCTCTGATGGGTAATTAGATGCTAGACTGGTTATTTACATCGGGTTATTGTTAACTATATGCATAATTACACGCACATCTATGCATATGTGCGCTTTAACAACATCTACAAGCGATAATCATCTGATGTAAATAACCCAATGTGGCGCCGAATTCTTCGGAAATATATGATATTGCTATTTCGAGCCATAAATATATATATCATTATCTATATATAAATATATAATATAATATAACCAAAAAAAAAATCCTAGTAGATTGTATGGTATTTAAAACTCCACAACCTAACAATTGATGTATCTTGATATCAAAAAAAGAGAAACCCTACAAACAAGCCATCCAAAAAGGAACACACAAATTGCAATATTCAATTGGATAAATGGGTCCCACATTGAAAGCCCTAATAGTTTGTGGATATGGCTTTTGTGAAGATCTATACTTCATTATGTGGCATATTTATCCATTATTATCTAATTATTATCAACATATCAACCATGATAATTTGACAACCATAGTTCACTACGTGGCATTTTTATCATCCGTTATCAAATTTGATAACCAAGGTGTTGGATATAATTTCGAACTGGAGCGGTAGAAATTGGAACGGAATTTTTTGTACTTTCTCTGACATTTCAATCCTTAAAATTTTGGTTTTCGATTTTTTGGATTTTTTTTTAACTAATATTGGCATAGTATAAGAAATTCGAAAGTTTTTTTTATCCAATTTTGATTTCGACTTCTTTTTTTCAAAATTACAATCTTAATATAAATATAATTAGTTATATATTTTTATAAATAAATAGAAATTTTAAATTTTGTGGATTTCGGTCCGATAATTTGTAATTTTTAACCAAAATTTCAAAAAATTCTGTTTTTTTTTTTAAGTTTTTTGATTTCTTTTATTTATTTTAATGGATTTGGACATGTTTTATTACTTAGTGAAAAAAAAGGATATTTTGCAAAATGTTTATTCGAATTCCACTTGTGAAATGACTAGGATGATAAGATCAAAATTTAATGATCACAAATATTGATATTTATGCATAACATATTAAATATATTTATATATATGATACAAATATAAATACGTGGCAAAATGCTTATGTGTCATGCTCATCTAATATCGAATTACACTATTGTTGATTGATATTAAATTTGGGTTTGTAATTGGATTATACTTTATCATAATATACGAATTTAATGTTTATCTGAAATTAAATTCAGAAAAAAGGGAACAAAATAGCTTTCAAAAAGTGCAAATAAAATATAGAATACAAGAGAAAGCTCAATTTCTTTCACAATGGACAAGGACAATACAAATCATGAGTTGAGGCCATATAATTTTAGGTTAAATAACAACCACCTCCCTGAAGTAAAGTTTATTTACGAAAAGATCCCTTATCTTTTTGGAAACTACATTCACCCCCTGTAATTTATAAAGTTCTTACATCAACCCTCCTACAAAAGGGTGTTAATGTAGGAAATTTGCCAATTACAAAGGAAAGAATGTAGTTATAAAAAACTGAAGGACTTGTTTTGTAAATATATATTACTTCAAGGGTGGTTTTAATTCACCCATTTATTTATTACAGCAGCCCAGATGTCATAAAGTTCAATTGGTTGGGCCCTTTTCAGCCCAACATATGGATAATATCCTACTCATCAAAGCCTCAATTTTCTCCTTTTTAATTTCATCGAATTTCCGAACTCCGTCAATTCCGATACGATAATTGATTAATTTCAGATTATGAATTAATAATTTTCATTTCGGATCCCAATTTATCTGAAGTAGAATATGTGTGAGATCCCGAGTCTTTCGATTTTAATTTTAGAAAATAATTCAAAAAAAATTCCGCCAATCCCAATCTGGAAAAAAAAAAATCCGGTTTCGTAACATAATTTTCCGTTCCAAATTATGAAAATCTAATTTTCATTTCTTTATCGAATATAAATTTTCACTTTCAGAAAAAAAAAAAAAATCGAAAATCGAATGTAATTTCCATCCCTCCTAAATAGGGGTGGTGGTGGGGGCTATATTCTTTGGGGGGGTTGAATTTTGTTTAATTTCCCCATAGAAGCTAGCTGTATAGGAAGTTTTTTAAGAACATGGGTTTTGGTCCCATCTCAATTCTCAACCAACACAACAAATTAGGGTTGATGTGAAAAAACGTGACACTGCGTAATTAATGCATACTTGAAAATAAAATCATAGTGGTGTTCGTGTTTGTTTCGACTAAAAATTCAACATAATCGAAGTTGTAAGTAATTTTCGCTAAAAAAATATTACAATCTAATTTCTTCAACCATATTTAGTGCATTCGATAATTTTTTACGAATATATAGACTGTTTAATTTGCATTGAAATAAAGTGGGAAATTGGAAGTTGTCCTCATATTTAAAAAAAAAAAAATTACAATAGATGGGAGAAAGTAGGGTAGGTAATTCACCAAATGCTTGTGTTGATTTGCCAAACATCATTAAAAAAGTTTTAGTGAAAACTAAGAAACAAGGCACGTAGAGAAATTATGTCTTTTTTTTTTTCTTTGTTGAAAATTAGTTAGGCATGTTAATTATTGACTTTGAAACAAGGTGGATAGTTAAGATTGGAAATGAATTTATTTAATTAATAATTATGCTATTTTAGAAAGAAAAAAAAATATAGTCATTTTTTTTTCATATTATACTTTCTTTCTTATATTAGTGCATGTGTATGTGTACACTAGCGAAACCAAGATTTTTTTTATATTTATATAAATTAATAGGGATTTGAGAAATGTTGAGGGGGGCAGGACCTCCTCTGACCTTATGCTGGCTCCGCCACTGTATGTGTATCACTAAGAAGTAAAAATTGTTCCTCTAATCACTTATAAAATTAAAGGTAACTTATAAAATTAAGGAAAAATATTTTTAAAAAATTAAAAAAAAATTTAATTATAAAGTAGGAAAAGGATAGGGTTGAAGCATCTAATCTTGATGACAAATGAAATGTGGATCATTTGCATCATGTAGTCTATTTCAATGGTGTAATGATAAAGACCCTTCATTTACTCTTTCTAAACAAGTTATTATTTTGGAAAGATTAGTGCACCTAATTTTCAAGCTATTTTTTGTACTTTTCTAAGCATTTGATTTTTTATTTTTTATTTATTTATTGTACTTATGCTCCAATTTATGGTTTGTTTTATGTTCTATCCGATTGGCTTTATTGGGTCATATCCTATTATATATGTGTATAATTTTACTCATATTTATACGCTTATAACATATATATGTATAAGTGTGCCGTAAATTAAACGAGTGAAAAATCAATTATTATATGGAGTATTGAAATAAATGTGTTAGTATATTATTTGTATTTAGCTGAAGATGAAAGAGTAAGTTTAACAAACTATATTCGACATAAAAATAATACTAAAAATGGTGTTTTGTTCTATCTCATATTTTATTTCATAATATATTATATATTAATAATATTATTAAAAATATGAAGTGCGTTAGTAAAATAAAAATTACTTTAAAAACATAAAATTGATCGAGAAAAGGCCCAATTCAAGAATTAGACGAATAATAATGGGTCCTCAAAATTGACAGTAATTGATCAACAATGGCCCACCAAATTCATAAACCAAACGACGTAGTATGTCATTTTATTTTCTTTTTTTTTCTTCTTAAATTTGGTATTTTTGGAATATTCAATTTTTTGTTTTTAATTTTTTTTTTTTGGAAACTTGAATTGCCATGATTTATGAGCAAAATGGTTTTTTGTCTTTGCTTTATTTGGGCCCACCCTTTTGTGCTGACGTTAGTCTTATTGCTTTAATTAAGCTGACGTGTAATTCTAATCTTATTAATCCAATAAATTTTAGGGATTTTTATGCAAAAGTCCCCAACCAAGCATGTTTATTATTCTAGGTTTAGGGGACATATCTCTTTTACCAATAAGCCCATCCCTTTAATATTTATTATAACTAAAGGAAACATTCACGTATATCCCAATATTACCCTCAACCATTTATACCCAATTCTTAATTGTAATCCAAATTAATCAATTTTGTCCATAAAAGTTCAATTTTGACCACAAAAATTCAATTTTGACTTTTTTTTGGAGTATAATTTAATATGCTCCAATTTCATCCTTAACTTAATTTAATCTCAATTTGACCCCAAATTTCACAAATTATTAAATTTTGACCCAAAAATTTTTTTTTTCAAAAAATATTTTTTTTTTCAAAAACTTTTTTTTTGCCGCCGGATTCCGGCATTGACTTTTTTAATTTTTTTTTTTTTTTTTTTTTTTTTTTCTTTCTTCCGGATTTTTTCGCCGGTTTCCAGCGTTGACCGGCGGTCAACGCCGGTCTCCGGCGTTGACTTTTTTTTTTTTTTTCTTTTTTTTGCTTTTTTTTTTTTTTTTTTTTTTCTTTTCTTTTCTTCAGGATTTTTTCGCCGGTTTCCGGCGGTCTCTTTTTTTAGTGTTTTTTTAAGTTTTTTGTTTTGTTTTGTTTGGTTTGTTTTGTTTTTCCACGTCCGCCGCTAAACGTTGACCGTAATTGTGCTGTCACTTACAGTAAATTAACGTAATTATACTGTCAATGATAGTTAATTAACGTAATTGTACTGCCGTTGACATTACATTTATGTAATTGTGTTGCCGTTGACAGTAAATTAATGCAATATTATATTTTTTTATTTATTATTATTTTTTTTTTATTTTTTTTTGATTTGTTGACAAGTCAACGTAATTATATTACTGTCGTTGACAGTAAAATAACTGTAAACACAATAATATTACTGTCAACAACATCAATATTATTATTTTTTTGTGGTGTTTGTATTAATATTACTGTCTATTATTGTAATATTACTGTAAACACAATAATATTACTGTGGTTGACGGTAATATTACTGTTTGTTATAGTAATATTCATGTCAACCACATCAATATTATTCTTTTGTTTGGATATTTTGTTTGTTTGAGTTATTCACGGAGTAACGTAATAATATTACTGTCTACTATTGTAATATTACTGTTGCTATAGTAATATTACTGTCACTCACAGTAATATTAATTCTTTTGGTTTTTTTTTATTTTGTTTACATTTGTTGAACGGACAACATAGTAATATTACTTTATTATACAATAATAATGAATTTTGTTGTGTTAATATTAATGTGCTAGAGATTAATATAGCAATATCACTGTGTTAAACTATAGTTTCGTTATTTTTACTGTGTTTAACAGTAATATAGTTAATATTACTGTCATTCAAAGCAATATTGTTGTTTAAACGGAAAAAAAAGTTACAGAAAAAAAAAATTAAAAAAAAAATAAAATAAAAAAAATAAAAAAAAGTCAACGCCGGAGACCGGTGTTTACCGCCGGTCAACGCCGGAATCCGGAAAAAAAATCCGGAAGAAAAAAAAATAAATAAATAAATAAATTAAAAGTCAACGCCGGAGACCGGCGTTGACCGCCGGTCAACGCCGGAATCCGGAAAAAAAAAATCCGGAAGAAAAAAAAAAAAAAAAAAAAAAAAGTCAACGCCGGAATCCGGCGGAAAAAAAAAGTTTTTGAAAAAAAAAATTTGTGAAAAAAAAAAAGTTTTGGGTCAAAATTGAATAATTTGTGAAATTTGGGGTCAAATTGAAGTTAAATTAAGTTAATGATGAAATTGGAGCATATAAAAGTAAGAGGGGTTATTTTAGTCCTTTACATAAATCTGGACCATGTGTGGACTTATTGGTAAAGGAGAATATTGTCTGGATCTCTTTATGAATAAGTTCCCACTGATGGGCTTATTTGTAATATGCCCTAAATTTTAAATGGGTCAACACTAATCTTACTATTATTGATGCTTATTTTTGTTAAATGAAAATGGTATTTGTGAATTGTGCATGATGTTTGAAGAAATATTAATTAGGACTATTAAGGGCACCACATATAATTAGCTGATAATCAAAAAATATATATAATTTAATAATTAAATAATTAAATTAAAATTAAAGGGGAAAGTTTGCTATTCAAAATTGCTACAATAAACATTAATGGTTTTTGTGTCCCATTGCCTCAATTATTTGTTGGAAAAAAGAACAGCTTACATCCAGCTAGCTAAAATTAATTATGCCATTGTATTCTAATTAAGATTAAAATAAAAACTAATAAGTATAAATGACTATTACTAGTTCATTCTTTATAATTTGTATAAATAATTGAAATTGATTAGTACCATTTTAGTTGTATAACTATCTGTTGACCCTTTATTGTTATCGAGTTGTATATAAAACAAATTTGAAAAAAAAAAATCAGAAATATAAAAAGGCAAAGTTTTAAAAATTTGAGTAAAAGATTATTCCAAATTCAATAGTATGTGCGATGCACGGGGTTAGTTACAATCTCACTTAACAAACAATATAAATTTCATTTAATTTAAGCACCGAATAAAACAAATTAAATATTAAAATTAAAATTTGTGATATAAAAATTATTTTTCTATCAGATCTCCAATAATGTTTGGCGTGACACAATCATGTGTTATGTGTATATATATACAATTATTAATAATAATAATTATATGAGCAAGTTCAAGTCTTAGTCTCGAACAGCTAATGTGTTGACTTTTATTTCATCATGCATCAACGTTGTTGCATGGACGGAAAATATAATAATTTATATTATTAATTATTGGTAACCATATCCATAAATAAATATAATAAAACAATCATTCTATACGTGCGAGATTTATTTTTATTTTATTTTGCACTTATTATTAATGTAAAGTTGCATAATAATACGAGGGTAATTTTGTACTTTTTCTATTAAAACTAAAGCTATTTATTATGATTCTTAATTGTGTGCAAGATATATAGACAACAATCTTTGTATATAAAAAGAAGGGGTAAATTACAGACACCCCCCTGAGGTATGACCAAATTACAAAAACACCCCTCTTGTTTGGATAATTACAACCACCCCCCTCAACTCATCAAATTTAGTGGAATCTTCGAGATTATATGGAATATTATCACTTTTGTACCCGTTTTATCCCATTCAAACTCTACATTATGAAGCAAGATGACCATAATATGTGACTTTTAGCTTGTATATGTCAGTTTGTGGTGCATCGGAAACTGTATTTTTTACACAAAGAGTACAAACTATAGCACATTTCACGGAATCTAGATGACTATGTTGAATTTGGCACCATAAAGGTAAGAAAAAATCATAGTTGAGGGGGGTAGATGTAATTATCCAAACAAGAGGGGTTTTTTTGTAATTTGACTATACCTCAGGGGGGTGTTTGTAATTTACCCTAAAAAGAAGTGTTCGGGTAATCTAAGAAACCACTAATATTATGTTTGTAATTTTACTTTTCATCTATTATTTTTTAGTTTTTTTTTTTTTTTTTTTTTTCATTGCAAGTCAGATTTACAAATCGACTAGCAAAATCCTAATCTCATCGAATAGTTATTTTGTTATTTTTTGTAAATCTCTCTCTCTTACACACACCCATGTGATTTTTTATTTTATTTTAATTATTGGATGAGTAAAACAAAATATCTCTAGCTCACGCATACACCAATGCAGATTTTTTATATAAATATCTCCCTAATTTAATTTCATGATGTTATTATGGTAATTTAAATTTTACAACTAATTATTTTAATGTTGTGTACTTTTTTTTTTTAATACAATTTAATTATCACATGGGGAGAATTGCTAGTTAAAAAAAATAAAAAGAAAGGGGCAATAAATACATGGAGTATGAATTACTTTATGATGATTAGGGTTGATCATGATTGATATGAAGCTTACTTTATTTGAAAAAAAATATCAGATGATTAAGGTTCAATTTTCATTAATTAAGTTGTTAAAACTTATAATCACTATCAGATAATTATTAATTACTGAGAGAATGATGGGCTGATTAGGTGTGCATGCAAATATTCATATTATTGCAAGCCCAGTTACTTTGCTTGTATGAATTTCCAACATCATTGTAAATAACCGTCCCATTGTCAATTTTGTTATCCATATCAAATTTATTTTATTTTTAAATGTTTTTAACTTTATTATATATATAAGAAATTCAATAAATTAGTAATCTCGTTAAAATAATATTTTTTTCCACACTCAAGTCGCTAAATTAGTATAATTTGTTAAATTTAATAATTTTTTTAGTCTCAGCTCTATTAATTTATAGCGGTTTGACTGTATATGTAATGTTTCAATAATCGGAACTCTTAAAACATTAAATTAAATTTAAATTAGTGTTCATGATGAAATCAAGATTGTGACTTTCAAACTAACTAGATTCCTTCCCACTAATTTTCTATCCTACTTCAAAACAAATCATATAATTAATAAATATATTTTCAAACATGAAAACGAAAGAAGGGTAAAATGGTTAAAATTATTCCCAAACAAAGACATGATTTCAAATAATTCAAAAAAGTGATTATTAAAGTAATCTTTTACTAAAACAAAAATTGGAAAATCATCATTGGAAAACCTGTTCGAATTTTCGTAAATGCTGATTTTGCTTTTGCTTCTCTTAAAATAAGATTAAAATAAGATGTTTTAAGCCGTAATATGAAGAATACTACTGCAACAACTTTTCTCGACTATTGTGATTAAAGTCGTGCCTAGGGGTGCAAGTTGGAACGGAATTTCCAACTTCCGCCGGTTCCGTTCCGAAAAGTTTCGATTTTGGAACAACTTTTTTCATTTCGACTTCCGAAATTACGATTTTCGAATTTTTCCGAATTTTTTGGATTGGAATTGGAATCATATAAAATAAATTTGGAATTTCCGATTTCCGATCCGATTTAATTCCGAAATTAATTCCGAAAATTTCCGATTTTCTTTCCGAAAAATACACCTATAAATAATATATATTATATAATCCTTCATTTCCGACAAATACACCTATAAGTTTTGTTTTAGGATTTTGACATAATGAATTGTTGTTAGAAGTTTTATTGGATATTGTGTTGTGTTTATTTTTATTTATTTTTTCGAACTGAAATTTAGTAGTTATTACTTATTAGTTTTACTTTTATTGACGTGGATGTTCTTATTTTTGAAAATTTATGAACATTTTAGAAAATTTCGGCTAAGTTTTGAAATTTTAAAGCTTATGTGATTTCCGATTTTTTTCCGAAATTCCGAAATTTCCGGGCCTTTTGGAATTGGAATGAATTTTTAGATTACGAAAAAATTGGAATTGGAATTGGAATTGATTTTGTACTTCCGATTTTTTTTGGAATTTTTCCGAAAAGGCTAATTCCGATTCGATCCATCCGACTTTCACCCCTAGTCGTGCCTTATTATTATTACTTTTTTTCAAAAAATTGTATATAAAAGTTTGTTTTGCAAACTCATCAACTAATAACTAACAACTTTAACTGATTTTGTCATGACATTATTTAGGTAATTTATATTTTTAAATGAGGAAATTGAAAATAAGAAAAAATAGATGAATTTATTACATATAGTTGGGATGGAAGGCGAAAGTGGGGCCTACTTCCATTTTCAAACTTGCCAAATCTTGGCCTTTAAAAGCAGCTCCAGAAGCACCTAATTTTTTCAAGAATCAATATTCACTACAAAACACACACACACACACACACACACACACTGTGATAATAATACACACACAAACACACAAACACCTTCACTGCGTCTGCAGATTCTCCATCACTTGTTGTTATTACCAAGAAAAAACAACTCCAAATTATTAAAAAAAAAAACTCAAAGGAATGGACAAATTGCTGTCTGCCTTACTTTCTTGACTGTGTGTTCTAAATAAAAATTGAGTCTTTTTGCTTCATATTTCTTAAAAGTGTTCACATTTCTTTGTAAAGTTTCAATCTTGAAGATATTATTTTTTTTCTGGGGATTATGGGTTTGAAAATTGCAATGTGGGATGCATTTATAATTGGGGTGTTGGTTTCTTTGAGCTGGTTTGTTTCTTATTCAGAAGCCTCTGTTTCTTATGACCGTACTGGCCATTTTCTATCAATGGGCAGAGGAAAATTCTTATTTTCTGGGATCCCATTCACTATCCCAAGAAAGCACCCCCTGAGG
>NW_012192829.1:162430-215071 GCF_000504015.1 Erythranthe guttata
AATGTGAAATGCAGTATACTTTGAAGGGAGATATGACTTGGTGAAATTATCAAGCTGGTGCAACAAGCTGGACTCTTTGTTAATCTCAGAATTGGCCCCTATGTTTGTGCTGAATGGAACTTTGGGTAATATATATATATATATATATATATATATATATATATATATATATATATATATTTATATTTAAGTAAAGATAATATTGTGACATGTGTGATGAAAAAAATACTTTCTTGTCTGAATTTCAGAGGTTTTCCAGTTTGGCTAAAGTATGTTCCAGGCATTAGTTTCAGGACAAACAATGGACCTTTTAAGGTCAGACAGAAATTCCTTTTACATATCTTTTTTATTTATTTATTATTATTACCATTTGATTTAAAATATTCAATAATCTGATTTGAGGTTCACCTGAAATGCTAGGCTGCAATGCAAAAATTCACAACCAAGATTGTGAATATGATGAAAGCCGAAAGGTTGTACCAAACTCAAGGTGGTCCAATCATATTATCCCAGGTATTAGCCCAAATCCCCTCATCGAAAATCTCGAAGAAATTAAAAAAAAATCCAATCCTTTTTCTTCCCAATGTATGACTCGACAAAATTGGAAGTATTGATTTTTGGTCAATCTTGATAGATTGAGAATGAATACGGGCCGATGGAATACGAGCTCGGCGCACCTGGTCGGGCCTACACCGAATGGGCGGCTAAGATGGCTTTGGATCTCGGCACAGGTGTTCCATGGATCATGTGCAAACAAGATGATGCCCCTGATCCAATTGTAATATTATTATTATTTACCATTTTATCCAATTTCGATTTTTTTCCCCCCATTTTTGTGTTCCCCTGTTTTAGTAGTTTGGTTCTTTATTTTATAGTGTCCATCAAGACACGATAACTCGTATTTTCTTGCAGTTATATGTTTGGATTCGATTTTTTCTAACGAGGAATTTTAACGTGTATCATGCAGATTAATACATGCAATGGTTTCTACTGCGATTACTTCTCTCCAAACAAGGCGTATAAGCCCAAGATGTGGACCGAAGCGTGGACTGGCTGGTAAATATCGAAACTCTGTCGTCTAACGGAAATAATATAAATATATATATTTAAAATTCATTTCATAGGAAAATAATATTTTACTAAAATATTTTACAGGTTTACTGAATTTGGTGGTCCGGTTCCTTATCGACCGGCAGAGGATTTGGCGTTTTCCGTTGCAAAATTCATCCAAAAGGGTGGCTCGTTCATCAACTATTACATGGTAATCAAATTGAAATTGGACAAAATTGATGAATTGATCATAAAGAGTTAGCTAAATATTTTTAAATTTTTATTTTTTCAGTACCACGGAGGAACGAACTTCGGCAGGACAGCTGGTGGTCCGTTTATCGCAACTAGCTACGACTACGACGCGCCTCTCGATGAATATGGTATGTTGAGACAACCTAAGTGGGGTCATTTGAAAGATTTGCACAGAGCAATAAAACTATGCGAGCCAGCTCTTATATCCGGAGATCCCGTTGTTACACCACTCGGAAAATCGCAGGAGGTTTGAATAATTAATTACTATATAATATATATAGATATAGTTTCTGTAATATAATGCATATTAGTTTCTTTGGTTACAATTATTAATTAATGATTTATCTATTTTTTTTTTGTAGGCACATGTTTTCAAATCGAGAAGTGGTGCATGCGCAGCTTTTCTTGCAAACTACGATCAACACTCGTTCGCAAGAGTCTCGTTTGCGAATATGCACTACGATTTGCCTCCTTGGTCTATAAGCATTCTTCCCGATTGCAAGAACACTGTTTACAATACAGCAAGGGTAATTTTGTCTCTTTATATATTTATAACCGTTCGTTTTCTAGAATGTAAGAAAATATTAAATTAAATTAAATTAAATCATGTGTCTGAAGATTGGTGCTCAAAGTGCGAAAATGAAGATGACACCTGTCAGCAGAGGATTTTCGTGGCAATCGTACAACGAAGAAACTGCTTCGTCTTACGACGACAATTCGTTCACAGTCGTTGGATTGAGGGAGCAGATTAATACCACGAGAGATAGCACCGACTATTTGTGGTACACAACAGAGTAAGTGTAAATTGTAATGAATTTTTTTCCGTGATCATATACTATTTTCATTTATTCATGTACTTATTATTATTTTATTTTATTTTTGTATTATTAGTGTGAGGATTGACTCGAGAGAAGGATTTCTACGAGGTGGCAAATGGCCGGTTCTTACAGTCTCGTCAGCTGGACATGCTTTGCATGTCTTCATCAACGGCCAATTATCAGGTGTGCCATAATTTTCAAAATTTCGACATTTAATTTAACATTTGGTTTTGAAAATTAAAGAAATTAGCTATCGTATTCGTATATAATGTATGTAATTTCTTGCAGGAACTGCTTACGGAAGTCTGGATAAACCAAAACTGTTTTTCAACCAAGGAGTGAATCTTCGAGCAGGAGTCAACAAAATTTCTTTGCTGAGCATTTCAGTTGGTCTCCCGGTTAGTCGTCTTTTTTTTACTTGGAATTTATATCGTGTATAATACGATGAGATTCGCTCTAAATGTATTTTTTTCCTTTGTGCATGAAATCAGAACGTGGGCCCGCATTTCGAAACGTGGAATGCTGGCGTTCTTGGTCCGATTTCGCTCACTGGTCTTAATGAAGGGAAAAGAGACTTAACATGGCAAAAATGGTCTTACAAGGTACTTTCATAGTTTAATTTTTAATTTTTAATTTTTAATTTTAATTTTTTATTTTTTATTTTTTATTTTGTTTTTATTATAAAATTTATTACTTTGTTATTGAAAGGTTGGTCTGAAGGGAGAATCACTGAGTCTGCATTCACTGAGTGGAAGCTCATCTGTTGAATGGGTTGAAGGTTCCTACATAGCTGAAAGACAACCTTTGACTTGGTACAAGGTACAAAATATATATTTGGTCAATTTTTTATTTTTTTATTTATTTTAATTTTTTTATTTATTGAAAAGAAAAGATATTGAATACAAATATTTGAGATTAATACTATTTGAATTGTTGAGCAAAACTAGGCAACAATGCTCATTTAACATCAAGAATTGACAAAATTACTATCTTGATATTTTCGACAATTTCGATTTTCAGACAATATTTAATGCTCCGTCTGGGAATGAACCTCTGGCTTTAGACATGAACACGATGAGTAAAGGGCAGGTTTGGATAAACGGTCAAAACATCGGAAGATACTGGAATCAGTACAAAGCATCCGGCAACTGTGGGGCCTGCAATTATGCTGGTTGGTTCAACGAGAAGAAATGCCTAACCAATTGCGGTGAAGCTTCTCAAAGATGGTAATAGTCGGAAAAAAAATCCAATCTTCGATCATAGATGAAATATCTTTTATTGATAATATATATATTTAAAAAAAAAATCGTTCTTTTTCAGGTATCATATTCCTCGATCATGGCTATATCCAACCGGAAATCTACTGGTAGTGTTCGAAGAATGGGGAGGAAATCCTTACGGAATCTCTCTAGTGAAACGAGAAGTAGCGAGCGTTTGTGCAGATATTTACGAATGGCAGCCGACTTTAGTCAACTGGCAGCTTCAATCGTCGGGAAAAGTCAACAAACCGTTGAGGCCGAAAGCTCATCTCTCGTGCGATGCCGGTCAGAAAATCTCGTCGATCAAATTCGCCAGTTTCGGAACTCCACAGGGGTCTTGTGGTAATTTCCGCGAAGGAAATTGCCATGCGTTCCATTCTTACGACGTTTTCGAGAAGGTATCGTGTTTTACAGAATTCTTTGCCTTTGATCTCTAGTAATATTATTAGCATTTGCCTTATATTTCTTTTTTCTTTTTTTTTTTTTAAATAGTATTGTGTTGGGCAAGAATCGTGTACCGTACCGGTAACACCGGAGATATTTGGAGGCGATCCGTGTCCGAGTGTGATGAAGAAACTATCTGTCGAGGCCATATGCAGTTAATTTATGACAGACAACGTATGCGTGTGCCTACGAATAAAATATCTTCTATTATATATCTATATATATACTATTTTATTTTTACAAAAAATCGAATGGATCATAGTTATATTCTTCGGGCTTAGCTGGGGTGAAGTTGTACATAATATACAACACACCATCGAGTCCAAGGCCTTATAAAGATATTTAAAGATGATCACTTTGTATATAGTGATATGATTTATAGTTCTTTTCTTTCTTTTCTTCTTTTTTGTTTTGTTTTGCAACTCTGTGTAATGGGATTCGAATGCGCGTTGAGACGAAGGAAAACGAGTCCATGTGTGTTCGTTTCTCGGTTTCAATATTCGGGATTTGTATATTTCGTTTCATGTAATGAAAGCAATCTTTTCATTGCTTTACCCTTGTAAATGGAGAAAAAAATGCTGTGAAAATGTACTCAGTAATATATGAAGATTATATTGATCACTGAGTGAGTACCCAACAATTCTATATCAAAGAGACTCAGAAACTCTAGATTCACTCGCACTTGCCACTGAGTTGACTCATCAACACATGCCTGGTCAACTAGGTACACTTTCAATCACTCACCAAACCCTTAACTCAAAAATATTCAATCTACTCACATAGTAAGAAGATTATCTTCAAGTAAAAAGAGAGTTTGAATTTGAGAAGAGTGTGTTATCCCTGTCTCTCTCTAACAACAATTGTCTGTAGCATTAAATGTGATATAGAGTCAAAGTCACCCATTGTTGGCGAGGGATGTAAAGATGTCGTTGGAAAAAAACAACGGTTACTGCAGAAAGAGAGAGAAAACGGGAGAGAGAAGCGGTGGAAGAAACGAGAGAGATTATCACAAGAAATGGTGTTACAGCTTACAGAAGACCCTTTCAATAAGCAGCACCTATTACCGAACAAAATGAGTAGACTTACAAAAGAAAGAAAGCAATAAGATGAAAAAAAAGATTATGAATGAAAACATAATTCGAAATAAAAAAGAAAGTATATATATAAGACTAGAACCAGAATCCGTTAAGCTACTACAATTGAACCGGTGCCAACGATTAAACCATCAAACACAACTATCACCTCTGCCTTCTATCTCATTAATTCGTCTACATCTCATGTTCCAGCAAATCGACATTAGTGTAATACCCCCCAAAAGAAAAGAAAAAGAAAAAAAATACAGTTTTGCAGGTGCGGAAAATTTTATAGCTCTCATCCTGCAGAGTTGGCAGTACCTGATTCGACTTTCTCTTCTATATTATTGCTTTAGTTTCCGTCTTTTCAAATCAATCGATCTTCACTGACGAATAGATCTTCCTAACAAACCAGAAGCAAGCGTAGAAGCCAATGGTTCCGGTCAAAACGAAGAAAGCATACGAAGCAATCAACATATACCCAAAGTACAAAATGCCAGAAACGAGCTTCGTAATCTCCAATTTGGTGAAGAAGTAGAAAATGGAGTAGAGGAAAAGGTACAGAGCTGAAGAACCAGCAGTGAGATAAGCCCTCCACCACCAATTGTAGTCTTCACTGCACAACTGGAAATAGCACAGAACAATAGTGATCTCTGCACATGTAATCATCAATATTACAAAGACTATGAAGAGGAAACCGAAGATGTAATAGAATTGGTTCAGCCAGATGGAAGTCAAGATGAAGAACAGTTCGATGAAAACAGCACCGAATGGAAGAATGCCTCCGATAAGTATCGAGAACATCGGCTTCATGTACCAGGCCTGTTCAGGTATCTGTCTCGGAATCTTATTTGTCTTCACGGGATCATCAATAACGGGCTTTTTGAAGCCCAAATAGCTGCCCACAAATACCAACGGTACTGAAATTCCAAACCACAAGCACACAAGAGCAAACATTGTTCCGAAGGGTACAGCTCCAGACGATTTTTCTCCCCAAATCAGAGCATTCAGCACAAAGAAGACTGCGAAAAGAATACCTGGAAACATGAAAGCTGTTTTTAAGGTATTCCTCTTCCACTCTGTACCTTTGAACATTTTGTACAAACGGGCGGATGAGTAGCCCCCGAATAATCCCATAAAAACCCATAACAGAACCATGGCAGTCATAAGTCCACCACGGTTGGAAGGCGAAAGGAAACCTAGTAATGCAAAGATCATTGTCACAAGTGCCATTCCAAAGAGCTGAATCCCAGTTCCTAGGTAAACACAGAGCAACCCGTAATTTACGGGTGCCCTAAACGCATCTCCATGAACAAGTTTCCATCCTGTTTCTTCTTGAGCTTCGTCTTGGGTTTCCAATTGGTTATAGTTTGCAATATCTCTGTACAGAGTTCTCATCATTATCATGGCAACCATACCAGATAGGAAGAGAACAATCATCAAAGAGTTAATGATTGAAAACCAGTGAATTTGATCATCATTCATGAGGAGGTAGGTATCCCACCGTGACGCCCACTTAATATCACTTTCCTGCAAAAGAAATATGGGATTGTTGTGTATTCTATAGTTGGGGGGGAAAAACCTTACAGCAGAGATAAGAAAAAACTAGGTTACAGAAAGAGTACCTTGAAAGTAACATCATACGTAAATATGAGCTCTTTGTCTGTATCAACTTCCTGTGGAACAGCTCCACCCTGAATTATGTTTTTAGTGTTTTTGTTGCATGTTGACACCTTTGGATCCTTCTCATCCCATTCCTTGTATTCATGATTAATGCTGCGAATTGAATTTAGGTGACAGCACAATCGAAGTCAGAAAATATTGACTCCTCTACAAGTCAAACATCTTCAGCGTTCATCTATATATTTCAAATATCGGAATGCATCAACTTAAATTCAAGTGAAATGATGTGAAGCATCAAACCTGATTGGAGAAACTTCAAATCCAACAATTCGAGCAGAATCAGTTTCTGGGTCTTTATGATACATTACTCTGAAACTTAAGTGGTTATGAATGAAATATTTCTCCTCTTTGCTCTGCAAAAGAGAGCAATCCATCTAACAATTAAAAAGAGCATCTAAAACTTCTGGAAAAGCATGTTAAGACACTAACCCCAGCATAATTTCCCTTGAATCCAACACGAAAACCATGCTCATAAGTTGTTAATGAACTTCCATCTCGCCTTTGCCTAAGTACAGCTACCGGTAGGTTATCTAGAATCCTGCATGCAGTTTCAGATGCCAACACTTGCTTAAAATCAGAAGAATCATTTACACTTTCTTACATGTCAGAGGAATCATTTACACTTTCTTACATGTCAGAGGAATCATTTACACTTTATTACATGTCAGAGGAATCATTTACACTTTCTTACATGTCAAAAGAATCAATGAAACTTTCTATCACATAGAAATAGTGATAGCAGAACAAGCATGTCAATACAAGGTAAGAGGTATACTGAAGTAATACAAGAAAAATAACAAGTTGATCAGGCACGCTTACATATTGACTCTGTACTCATCATCAATTTTTTCTTTGAAATCCTTTGCTGCTTGAGCATCAAGCTTAACTTTGCACGCCACTGTACAGGATTGCTCATCCCTCATATGGAACTAGTATAAACCCATCAAAAAGACCCATATTAGGGAAGACGCACTACGAAATAATTAAATATTTGAGGTGCGTCAAGTTAATAATCTAATCATAGATGCTTACAGTATAAACTGAATTCTCTATACGGTCGCCCCTAAGGACTTCCCCCAAGTTTTCAGCGACATTGCTGACTTTTGTGGGCTTGCAGTATTTCAAGTAATAGAAGTCATATGGGAGTTGTGTCTTGGTAGATGATAGCTTGTTCACTTTGACTTGAAGTTCATCCTCCTGTAAAGAATGCAAAGACAGAAAATATAAGTTCGTAGAAAAACGTGAAAAAGTGCAACGCCAAATAAGATCTTTATAATGTAATATTTAAATATATGTATATTTAACATAACAATATAAAATTAAAAAGGGAAGACCATGTTGAAGCACTTATTCATTCCCCAACAAAAATATAACTGGCCAAAATCATTTTCTACATAAAGATCAAGCATTTTCATACCAATAGCTGTACTTAGGTTATGCATTATTTACATTTTCTAATGGTTATGGTTTCATAACCATAAGAAAGTGCCAATAATGGTTGCATTTTCTGCCAACATTTTCGTTACAAGCTGCTTTATGGCATCAATACTCAAATGGTTGCATATAAAAATCTCTCACATCAGTCCTACATAACTATCACCGACTACCATCCGAGAGACAAAAGATACATGCAAAAAAGTCAAAGCAGTCATCACCAAACTACGAAAATCGTACTTTTCATTTTTGCCCAGAAGTTACGTAGTGATTAATGTACAGAACATAATAACAAGAGAAACATGAACTGGTATTACAGAAAGTCAAATGTCAGTATCGATCATAGCCATAATAAAATAAAATAAAATAAAGGTGGAGAAATTCACACGCTGACTCAAACTAATAGCCTTCAATAACTCCTTCAAATGCATACCAACACGATCCAATTCCAATCAAATCAATAACCACCACAAACAAAAATTTCCAAAACAAATTATGAATAAATCAAAGACTCAAATGCAGAGAAAATAAATCAATCGAATTCAACCGATCACCAATTGGATCAACGCACAAAACCCTAGAATTTCATCAAAATGACCAAAACCAAAAAAAAAATCACAATCGAGAGTAGATAAAAACAACCCTCGCGAAATCGGGTACACACTACTCACAGATCTACTGATCAAAACGATAACTAGATTAATCTCCAAACGGAAAAAAAAAATGTGAATCGAGGTAGCAAGAAGAAAAAAAAAACGTACTCTTTGAAAATCGCGAGGCGCAACGCCGGGGAGATAGAAGGAGTGCGCCGATGAGATCAGAAGAAGAAACCATAGGGCAGCGGCGGAGACCCGACCCGTGGTCCGACGATCCATAATTTAATTTAGTTTCTCGATCAGAATTCTCCACACTTGGCAGTAGAAGAAAACGAGAGGAGCTTGCCGAAACAGATTTCTTCTATTTGACCGGCGATAGAAAATTATTTGTTCCAGTTTAACATTTTTAAAGTCGTTGTTTGAAAACGCGAGTTTCTATTTGACGATCATTTTGTCTCTTTGGCAATATAAATATTTTAAGTGTAAATTACAACCACCTCCTTGAGGTAAAGTCAATCTACGAAAAAACCCCTCATATTTTAGAAATTACATCCAGACCTCTTTAGTCTATTTCTTTTACATCCACCCCCCTACAAAAGGGTGCAAATGTAAGAAACTTACAAATTTGAAAGGGTAGATGTAATTATAATATAAGGAGTTTTTTCATAAATAGATCTTACCTTACGAGGACGGTTGTAATTTACCCATATTTTAAAACATACTTTAATAATAGTATAAGGATCAATAAATATTTCAATATTTTGATATTTGACAATTAACTTTTCTCTTTCATTCAATCGCAATTTAGATATTCCAATTATAAGTTTTTTTTATATAACTTAGACATAATTTAAAGAATTACTGGAGCAATATTGAGTGTATCAAGAGATTGTGTTGAATATGTGTTGAGCTTAAACTATGTTTGATGTTGTCAAGAATCAATACTATTTTCCTCGAGCTGGATTGATACTCCTTCACGTTGCACGCAAGTCAGTATACACGTCGCAATTGTGTCTTTAGTTATGATGATTAAGTGGTGAGATATGATCAATTGCGTTTCAGTTTTAACAATATCGTTTCAACTTTAAACGTAATTTTGTCCATTTTTCAGTATGAAATAAACAAAACACAAAATTTGTAGTTTTCGAATTAGGTCTAATCCAGCTTGAATAACCAAGATTGGATATCGAATAAGAAAGTTATTCGTGTATCAATTACACTTCCCACAAATTTGATAATTTGAGTTATCCAAAATTTAAACCGTAACACAGTCATAGCTTTATCATTCGACACCCAAATTAGCTAAGTCAGGTTGAATTAGAAAGCCAACACAAAGAGCTACAATTTCCGCATTTTATATTTTGCCAACATCAGACTAGAAAATGGTCAAAATCCCTTCTAACACAAAACAGTATTAGTAAAAATGCAAACATCATTTAACATTTCGGTTAAGTGGTATTTAATATTTATACTTAAGAGTTAAGACATAATAGTTAAATTTAGATCAATAATATTGGGTTTGAGCTTAAAATTTGGGGCTAAATGTTGAACATAAATAAGCTTTTGTTGACGTCAAAATCAAAAGATCGTGTAAAAGCTAATATTTGTCGTCAATGGACAAAGCACAACGGGTTTTGCTAAAGTAACATACAACAGCACAGCTGACAGCACCCCCACAAAATGCGAAACTATCAAGAAGAACCAGAACATGTCAGCAGATGAGATTTGAACTTATCCAACTCCTCTATCACCTCCTCTTCAGACCGGTAAATCAGGTCGATCATTCGCCATATCTGCACGTGGTTATCGATTTATGATTACGCAAACATTTTATTGGATAAATATTATTCGATTAAAACTCGGGCAGAAGTATACGGCTCGATTTGTGTATTAGGGAAATTTAGAGGATCAAAAAGCAAAAAGCAAGAAAAAAGTTGTTGTTATTACCTGGAGTGTGCCTCCTCCACCGGTCTTCTCTCCGTCTTCAGACACACTAACAATAGTCCAAGGATCGGCTGAATTCCAGTGAAAGTCAACCACCTTATCCCTGTAATAACATTCAGCACAACCGTTATAATTTCAATGTCTGCAAGTTATGGAAGATTATATATATATATATATATAATACACACAGTCAGTACCTGTGCCCAGCGTGTCGGAAAAATAAGCCTGGTGGGTAATTAGAATTTTCTGCTCCAGCACCGTTCTCCTCCTTGCCGATCTGGATCATCAACAATTTGGTTAAAGCACGAATGAAGTTACATTTCAAGTGAATAATTTTCTACACTTTTTTTTTTTTTCAGGGGGGGTAGCTACTAAAATAACACGGGGAGTTTTCTAACGGAGTTTTATAACAATTAGAGCAAGCATAGGGTGTTGAATGCAAGAAACCCCAATTAATTTAGTTGACACAAATTTTTCACACTGTAGAGGCAAAAGTAAGTCGGATACAAATAGGTCGGGACTTCACCTTCCCGTGATCCCAGATATTCAAGACACCATCCTCTGCAGCACTGCCAAAGACAGATGCCTTAGCCGGAGACCACTGCAATATAATTTGTCAGTATATTTGTCCTAATTAAAACAAATATATATATATATATATATATATATATATATATAGGTAAATAAAACCCAAGCGGCTGTAATACCTGGACACATAAGACAGCAGCTGAGTGGCCTTCAAATATGTGAACAGGGGATCCAATTCCCCCGGAAGTAAGATTTCGACGATCATACATTCGAACGGTATTATCAGCAGATCTAAGAGAAACAGAGGGTGTTCAGTCCTAGCATCTACATCTAAAACAATATTCTTTTAAACGTTTAAGGAAAGAAAAAAAGGGGGAAGAAGAAGAAGTAAAAGTACCCTGTCAAAATTAGATTTACATCGTTTGGATTCCAATCAACACAATGAAGATCGGCATCGTGAGCCTTCTCAACCTGTGAGAAAAATAGCCAAAATCAAAATAAAATATGTAATTTCAGGTGACTGTTCTTTGCACGAAGATTCCATTGACTGGTCTCACTTATTCAATATTCCCAATATATAAAATGTTATTTCAGTAAATTTCCATTTTTATCATCACTTTACATTTCTATATATTTCAACACATCAAAATTTGCTATCTTATTGCATTGGAACAAAACAACTGGCTGCTGGCAAAATCTAGAAGAACATAAATGAAAATATTGGCCTTCTTACAGGGAGAAGTTTTCAAAGTCGTATGCCGCAAGTGTTTCAGGATGCAAAAATCAAAACGACGTCCTAAAACTGACGGAAAGTTTTAAGGTAGAAATTAACCTTAACAGCAGGAGAAGAGCCGGTTCTTGCATCCCACAGTATAAGACAAGAATCATCACCAACACTACAGAACTCCTGTGCACTGTATCACAAGGTTAAATAAGCTAATGTTAATACATCATGCTACAGAAAGCTTTCTAATTGAGAGGAATGTTTTAACAACAAGAAAAGATTCTTCCGTATTTTAGATAGACATTTTTACATGTGATTTAAGACTGTTATATTCAGACTCGCATGAGATATACCTTGATGGGTTAAACTGGACATCCTCAACAGTATCTTCATGCCCTTGGAAAATCCCTCTTGCTTGAACAGTTGAGCCGTTTCCAGATTTACCATTGGATCCTGGAGACTTTTGAGTTCCCGAATCTGTAGCCAAAGATGATATATGGTCGTGGATGCTCCACAAAACCACAGACTTATCCTTACCTGCCACAAATGTACCATGTTTAACAAGACAAACTACGAAACACTCGCATAAGTTGGCAAAAAAAAATAGGTTAAAGACAATCTTGTGGAGATGGAATATGGTTACGGAAACTCATAAAATTACCAACACCACTTCAATTCAATAGCAAGCAAACAAATCCAACCAATAATTTCCAAAAAAAATTACATGCTGAATACAAGCTTTTTTATGTTGATAATAGATTTTTTTTCCTTTTTTTATATTATAAATATATGTGCCAACTTCATTTGAGTAGACTTGTCAATCAGCTAGAATCATCTTTTGGAACCCCATGTCGATTATTGTATCCATCTCGCACAGTTAATACGATTAAGCAAATTCAACGTAGTAAAATAAAAGACATGTTAATCGTATACTTTGAAATATGATTAACTTATCATATAACTTTGACGATATATGCAAGTACACACACGGAGAAGCTGGAGATTTTTTACCTCCAGAGAGCACAAAGGGTTCTGTGGGAGACATTGCTAGTGCAAATTCAGCATTATCTTGATGTCCAGTTAGTATCTGCCAGATAATGAGTACCAAGATATCAAACACCTACTCAAGAAGTAATAATTAAGCAGAAAAATGCTAATATTAGGCAAAACCCACTGGGTGATTTAGAGAATTTACGATTACGATATGTAATTAACCCTCTCAGAACGATAATACTTCCAAGATAATGAAAACTTAAGAGTCTAACGCTCTCTGAACGGTAAGTCTTCGAGATAAATCCATAGTTCAGAAGTAAAAACATAATAAAATCACAAGAATAAGATCAGTGCTTCTTTAGGGAAATACCAGATCGGGACGAGAAGGTGTAGCACCCAAAACAGGTTGGCGATTTGTTTGATTCTCTACATCCCAAATCAGAACCTAACCCCAACAAAAAAAGTTTAATCCATAAGTAAATGAGAGCTAAAGTTTAATACCAAACCAAGTGATAGAAGATATAAAAGGTCCGCAGAAATGGAAGCTATGCACAAAATTAAAGGCTTACATCAGGACTGTCAGTGTGGGTAGCCACAATGTTGCTATTCTGTGGCAGTTCCCTTATCCGATTCACCTGCAATAAAACACACGTATGTCAATAGACACTCGATTGTCCCGTTTCAACTTTTAGGCATTTCTTCTTTCTTATGAATATTGCATGCTTTCGTGCAGATCCATTTCTTGGGGGTTTGGTGAGTGCATTTGAATATACACGAGTGCAAAGAGGATAATATATACACCATGATGTCCAAATGGTATGCATAAATCTCGAAAAGAAAGCCAAAAGGGTGAGGTTGCCACAAGTTCGAAACAAAAACCAGAACAAAAATAAGTTGTCTATCTAAGACCAGCGAGAGAGAGAGAGAGAAAGACGGGAAAAAAAGTACATCTACATTAGTGAAAGATGTTACAAACTGACACGATAACCACTCTATCAGTAATTGTATTGAAAACCAATAGTGAGAAAACAAATTGAAACTCGGAGTCTGCCAAATCAAACCAAGACAAAGGGAAACAGACACAAAATTTAGGGTCGCCCTTCCTACGAATGTGTGTGAGACAAGCAACAACATCTATGATCATTTATTTCAGGACAATCCAGCAATATGTGGAAGGTACCTCGCCTGGATGAATGATGGTCTTGTACTTCTTCACGAAAGGTGAACGTGATTCTTCATTGAACTGAAATATCGACAAGCATAAGAATTAGGAAGAAAATCGATGGTTGCAGGTGACAATTAAGCTGGCAATTTCTTGCAGATAAATCATCACACAAATACAAAAATACAATTGAAATGTCCGCACGCCAACTTTTATATAGATACATCACCTGTGATATGTGCTCCGCCGCTGCAACCCTAGCTTTCACAACTTCAACATTTGCTATGACGAGTGTATTTGGAACACTACCATCCGTCTACATGCAGAAAGGAGAAGGAAGAAAAGGCAAATTAGTGAAAATCGAGAATTGAAAATAGATATCCAGGAATAGCTTATGCACGTTGCACATATCTTCGGTTTGTTCAAAATGAAATGCAACACATACGCTGCGGTTATTAGTTGATAATAAGATGGGGAAAGGCAACGAAGAGGAATATAATGCAACAAACGTACACATAGATACAATCGCTTCTTTTTATATTTTCAATAAGCCGTGAAATTTCAACTCACTGAATAACAGAATTCGTCCTGAATGTATTTACCTGTTCGGAAAGGTATAGACGCTGACGGTTTTTGTAAGTAGCTTGTTCCACTTGAGGCCCCCATCTGCGATAGTAAAAGATGCAACTATAATTTTGTAACATAATAATGTCGAATTGTAGATAAAAAAAAAAAGAAATAAAACAATGTATTTTCATTTTCTTCTCTGTGGAGCCTTAACAACCAAAAATTGGATCGATTTAATTATACTGTCATTTTCCACAACTATTTGGTAGGTTAATTGCGTATGAAAGTGGAATAAATTACAGCATTTCGAAGGTGGAAATACAACAGAATCCAGGTGATGTCGTACCAGCAAAAAAAGTTAACCAAATTACGAACCAAGAATAACCATCGTTTAAAAAGAGCAAACGAAAATCCAGAGCATCACGCATTCCTAGGTAATAAGAAAACAAAAACAAAAAAGTCCCATGCATTTCACAAATTTTCAGTAACAAAGCCAATAGATACACAATACGTTCACAGGTGCGAAATCGGAACCGTAAACGAACATAAACGGTACGACACAACCCACACAGCGAAGCAAAATTACTGCCAACATTTACCATCAACTAGGAGCACGCCCGAAAAACCACAGAATTGCTCCTACATTTTCACAAATTTCAACAACAATGCCGCGAATTCAAAACACAACACCAAAAAAATACAAAACAAGACAACTCCAAAAAAAAAAAAACAGAACCAAAACACACACACGCAGCAAAAACAAAACCCTAGGGTTAAACAAAAAATAAAATAAATTAAATAAATAATTCGGACCGGCAAGAGAGGGAAGGCCAAACGAGGTTGTGATTAGCCAGCCAATCATAGAGAACGGGAACTAGGGATTTCCACTGTGTGTACCGATCCTCCACCGAACGATCCGCTGCTTTGTCCTTCATTTTTTTTTTTGTTTTTTTCTTTTCTTTGATTTTTCTGTAGTAATTACAGTATAGAGTGTGTGTTGTGTGTGGGGGGTTTTGCCGCTGAGTTGAGTTGGGTTGGGGTTTTTGTCTGTGCTACCTCGGGTGACGTGTCCTATCTGTATATGTACATTTTTGGTGTACAGATAAAAGGATACAAATTTTACCGTGAATTATTACACTTATTTTGAAAAAATGTGGAAATTACTGCTGTAAGAAATGACCAATATAATTTTTATTTTTAAACTTGATTATTTATTTATTTTCTTATTTCTTATTAAATTTTATAGGCGAAAAATAGAGTTCGTTCGGTTATATCTGTAAGGTTTTACTGACTAAATAGTAGGGGCTAATAACATGTTCGGTCGGCAAGATTCACACTCTTTCAAACCCGCTACTAAAATCAAAGTCCGCTATTAAGTGCTACTATTTCATTAAATTAGTAGCACCCCTCCCCGAGATTAATTTAATGGGGGTGACTAAAAAGGAAAAATACAATTTTATCCTTAAAATCATATTTTGTTATTGTAAATTAAGTGGTTTTATAGACAATTCATATATAATAACTGATTCTAAGAAGCCGAACATGCTACTAACTAGATATCTAATCAGTCAGTAGGCAGTTAATCCAATCTAATCCAATATAAGTAATCGAACGAGCCCTAAACATGATGTAATAATTGAAAAGGAGTTCCATCTTGGATTATTTATTAGTGATTTACGGGTGCGAATTGGAACGGGATTTTTTAATTCCGTACATTTTGATCCGGGTGCGAATTGGAACGGGGTTTTTTAATTCCGTACATTTTGATCCAATTTTTTACTTTTCTTTTTTTGTTATTTTGGAGGTTTTTCACTGCGATTCTGAAAATTTTGATTTTTTATTTAAAAAAAAATAAAAAATTTGACCATGGTAGGATTTCAGTTTGTTCTCAATTATCATCAATATTGTTGTATATTTATATTACATGAATAACAAAAAACCAATTTCGATTTTCATTCCGTTTTTTGTCTTTTTTTAATGGGACTGTAATTAAGTTTTCGGTTTTAAGAAAAATGGAACTGCCCCAAAAATATTTTCATTTCGATTCACATGCTTTTTATTTCGCCTAAGGTTTATTTTAAACAACTGATAAGTTTCTCATAAGATGTTTTAAGAGTTGATAAACTACAACGTCTTATTATCCACTTATTTTTTGAATTTCTTAATTTTTTTAAAAAAAATTACCATACACTTTGAAATAACTTATAAGTTCTTAAACATCTTATAAGCTTTTTTTAATAGCTTATAAGTTTAACCAAACACCCCCAAAGTCTCATTTATAGAAGAAAAGAAAAAAAAAAAAAAACAATATTCTTCCAAAGCTTTTGAGAATTGTTTGTTGGGTCATTTAAGTTGGGATGATAAAATTACTGTTGGATCATTACTTTATTTAATTGGACAATAATTCACCTGATGAAACTAAACTTCTCGTGTAATATTATTTGGGCTATGTTTGGCCCATTTCTAAAATTATTTCCTTAAAATAAAATTGTATTAGCTTTATTTAATAAAACAAATTACAAACATAATATTATTTTTGTTGTCAAATTCTTCTCCCCAAAAATTTGTATGCCAACATATTTATACACTACATTTCTAAATTATTTACTTTCATAATACAAATATAACATTACTTTTTTTTCTCAAATTTCTCTACCAAAATATTTTTCCAAAATATGAAACATTTTTTTTTAATTAAATAAAGTATTATATGTATTATTTAAATCTATCAAAGTCACAGCACATCAGAAGTATTTAATTAAGCCAAATTTAGTATTTAAATCCCTCCAAATAGATTGATCTAATATTTGTGTGGGAAGTCACATGGGGAACTGTGATGTACATAACTTTTGATTTTGGACTCTTCTTTTTGCTATTAAATAATCATTGGATCCCACCCCATCCCAAAAGAAATTATAATTTTATTCAAAAAATAAATAAATAATAATAATAATTAATAAACAATTAAGTGAAAAAAATTAAAAGAAAATAAAGGCATATGACAAAATTGTGGCGTTTTCTTTTTGTGAATTGTGAAAAAACTAAAAGGATAAAAGTCGGTTCGGTGGGCACCACAACTCCTTCGGTCGGTGCTGGCACTCCGCCGCCGTACTGACTCGGATCGCCGCCGTGTCATCATTAATCACTTTATCACCAACTTTGACGATTTTGAATTTTGAGCTATATCATTAAATAAGTTTGTTGAAGTTGTGAATTACTGATTTGTGTGTGTAACTACTAAACATAAATAAAAACATATAAATAATACTTTTCACATAATCGAATAGGTGGTTTTTTTACTTTTTTTTTTTCATTACTAATTAATTAGTCATTGTATTTTAATTAGAACATGGGTGGCTTATTAGCATTACTCAATAATAAAGAGTCCTCAATTGTCAATTTATGCAGACAATTTCTTCGACAGCCCTCAATTGTCGAATATTCTACTTTAAAGCTTATATAGGGGCACATGTGCGATTAAATTAAAATTGAGGGCAACAATTAATATTACTCATTTAAAATACATCAATACTTTAGCAAAAAAATAAATAATATTGGTCCTATAATAGTAAATTATCGAAGACACAGAAGTTGAGCAAGTTAATATGTTACAATTGACTCAAATTCGAATATTCTTACAGACAGTGACTAGATGGAGTTCGTAATATATAATTAGTTTGTGACAAACTCGAAACCTAGCGAAAATTGGCTATGGGAGTGTTATATTTGTTCTACGATGGATTGTAAGTTACAATCATTTATTGAATCTCCATTTCGTAGTAATTAATGCTACCAAACAAATGGCTATTCTTGATTTTTATTTGTAATATCATAAGTATTACTATAGTAGATATAACATCACACCCTATTAACTTGATTAATTATCAAAAGAGTTGTTTGATTGTGTTGAGGGTCGACATTAATCATTGTCCCATTCTACTAAATGAAAAAAATGATGCCAAGTCAAACCTATAAATTTTGGCACATCAATATAATTTGAAAAAGAAATTAAATATAAATGTTCAATACAACTTTTAATTATTTACAAAAGTGTCAATCAATAAAAGTTGCCCCATAGTAGTATTAAAAAAAAAAAAGCAAGTTATTTTTCCAAGCACTGTAAAATAAATTAGGGTAAATTATTGCCATCCGAGAGGTGAGGTCAGATTACGGAAAACCTCCTCCAATTTTAATAATTACAATCATCTTCAAACTAGAAATTTTCTTATCCAGAAATCTTTTTATCCACCTTACGATGTAAAATTTAATAGAATCTTGTAGATTCGATGGAATAGTATGTATTTTGTACTCATTTCGTGAAAAAATGCAGTTTTTTATGCACCACAATCTGATATTTATAAGCCAAAAAACATATTTTTATGATCATTTTGTTTCATAATGTTAAACTCGAATGGGTAAAACGAGTACAAATTGAAGAGTATTCCACATAATCTAGAAAATTTCACTAAATTTGACATCCCAAGAATGCACGTGTAAGAAAATTCACAGTTGGGACTTGGGTAGTAATTACCCAAAACAAGAGGAATTTTTCGTAATTTATCCTTACCATAGGGAGTGACCGTAATTTAACCTAAGTATGCTAAATTTTTTATTTAGTCCTCGTCGAACAGCGGGACGGAGAGCATAAATATATATATATATATATATATATATATATATATATATATATATACACAGTCTAATATACATGTATGAGTCTACTTTTGCTTAACCCCCACCCCATTTGAGATCCTCTGCTCCGGTTCTCTATCTTCTCTTTTTGTCCTCCGATCCATCTCCTTCTCCGGTCAATCGCCGCCGCCGATCGAAGTTTTACCGTTTTTATAGATATGGGTACGCTCGGATCCACTTCGATTTGAGCCTATTACTTAGTTTTTATGCGAATTGGAACCCTCAATTGAATGATCTGTTCTTACTTCTTATTGGTTGTCAATAATTGGCTGGGATTAGACAATCAATACATCTAGGGGTTGAATTTTAGGTGTTTAGCTGCTTCCAAATTCTATTACTGGCTTAATAGGTCAAAATTATATACTTTATTTTTGGTTTCGTTTATTGTTTGGTGATGTTTTAGTTAAATGAACTTGATACTGTTTCTGATTAATAGGGTTTTGTTTTGCTGTTTTTAGAAAGACTTTAATTGAGTTAATGTTCTATATCATGTATTAGAGAATGTCACAATTGACTAGTGTTCTATTTGGTTTTATCTTGGTTGGAGCTCACTCATGATGTTCAATTAGATTCGAATCTCGATTATATTAGAATGTTTTCACATAGATATGTGCATACTGAAATGCAAGAAATGGTGGAAAGAGGTAGATGTTTGGAATATCATTTGTTCAATCAAGTTTCTGCTTGGCACGGATTAGTTTTTCTTTTTCTATGTCCGCCGTATTTCGGGATAAAGTATTTCAGCATTTCATCACTAATTTTTTTCATCTGTTTATGATGACTTATATTTGTACAAATTGTTGTCCAATATAAATGTCGAGATAAAATTATATTGCCATTCATTATTTTTATAGAAATTCAGTGCACATGTCAAAAATGTTAACAGCTACCCCTAAGAATATTATTTACTATGTTTTTTTGGCTTTTCGTTTGGACTGTTCGACTGTTCTTACTTATATTTGGTTTTGGAAACTTAGTTGTCGTTTGTGTACGGCACCTCATGATGTCCCATAACTGCTGTATAGGTGAACTTTGATAAATGACTAGATTTGCAGAATTCTAAAGTAGCGGATTTTGCAGAAGTTACCCCTGTGTTTCATGCTAATACAATTGCTATTTTATTTTCCAGGTGAAAGAGACCATTGTTGTTCAACTCACCTCATTGATGGGGATGGTACTTTTAATGTTACTGGAATTGATAGCTTCATGAAGGAAGTTAAACTTTCTGATTGTGGACTTTCTTATGCTGTTGTAGCCATTATGGGCCCTCAGAGTAGCGGTACAAATGTGACCCTACTCTTTCATTTTTGTTTGAGCAGCTTCATAGATGATGGATATTTCCCTGCTTGACTAGTTTTTTGACACCTATTTTAACCTTTTTTATTTTGTACTTTCGGCAACTCAAGATGCCTACAGGATCTTATGGACTACTGTATTCATTATGTGCTAGCTAGCGTGTCGACTGACCATCGTTTAATTTATTATACATTGTTGACAGGGAAAAGTACATTGTTGAATCACCTGTTTGGAACTAATTTCAGAGAAATGGATGCTTTCAAAGGGAGGCATGTACTTCTTGACTGTGCTATAACCTTTTTTAATTCCTTATTCACCATTGAAAGAATACTGAGCATCTGAATCTCATCAGGTCTCAGACCACAAAAGGCATATGGATGGCACATTGTGTTGGTATTGAACCTTGCACGATCGTGATGGATTTAGAGGGTACTGATGGAAGAGAAAGAGGAGAGGTGCAATAGAATCTCTACTTACTGACTAGATACTTCTATGTTGATTTTGCATGCCCTGTTTATCCTCTGCATTCTAGTGTATGTCAGTCAGGCCTCATTTTCTTTCGTCCTGCTACGTATCTGTCATTTTCTTGTGCGGTATTTATTCCAAGGAGCTTAAACTAAACCACCGTCACTTTCGCACTAATCTAGATTCATGAAAGATAATCTTGCTTTTAGCACTTGACTTGTCTATCATTCCCTCAATCTTTTTGAAGCCTCGGCAACATGATCTGCAACCTATGCATTGCCTATTAATTTGCATCAATAGACAACCGACCTTTGATAAGAATGCTTATTTCATATTTCTTGTGCAGGATGATACCGCCTTCGAGAAGCAGAGTGCTCTTTTTGCGCTTGCTGTTTCTGACATAGTGCTCATAAACATGTAAGAATGCCGGATTGTTATCATTTAAATGATCTAGTTGTTACATTTTAGTTATTATAACTATCCTGATATTCTCTCTTGGAACAAAATTATTATGTTCAGGTGGTGTCATGATATTGGACGCGAGCAGGCTGCTAATAAACCCCTCTTAAAAACTGTATTTCAGGTAACTTATTGGCATCCTCTGTGGTCATTTGCCTTAAAGGGCCAATAATTTGCTGATTTATCTTTATGATGACAGGTCATGATGAGATTATTTAGTCCTCGTAAGACAACTTTAATGTTTGTTATTCGTGATAAAACTAGGGTAAGTTCTCCTTGGTTATCATTTGATGCTGCTTTTTGATACTGAAAAAATAAGATATTCGTTGCATGGTATATTTATTGTGTCTACGTATGCATTGGTGCAGACACCTTTAGAAAACTTGGAGCCAGTTTTGAGGGAAGACATTCAGAAGGTACATCACAGGCAGCCTTTTGCTATGTTTTTGATGGATCTTATTGCAGTTGGTTTCTAATCCTTTTCAATTCTCCCTTTTATGCCTCCTCTTTGGAAGATATGGGATTCTGTTCCTAAGCCACAAGCTCACAAGGAAACTCCATTAAGTGAATTCTTCAATGTAAGTGGTGACAAGTTGATCAATTCTATGCTGTCTTTGTGAGTGATCAAAAACTTAATTTTCTTTTTTTGTTGAATGATTGAATTGCAGGTTGAAGTGGTCGCTCTGTCTAGTTTTGAAGAGAAGGAAGAACATTTTAAAGAGCAGGTTCGCGTTCTTCTTTCAACTATTCAAAATTGTGCTTGTTTATTTCAAATATCTATCCTCAAAGGATTTGGTTTTCATTCTTTGAATGTATATGAAGTTTCGGGTTTCTTTTGGAGAAAGAGGAGTGCAGATAGGAATCTTATATTTGGCTATTATTTTGTGTTTCCCTTGTAGGTGGCAAATTTAAGACAGCGATTTTTCCAGTCAATTGCACCTGGTGGGCTTGCTGGCGATAGGCGCGGTGTAGTTCCTGCTTCAGGCTTTTCATTCAGTGCACAACAGATATGGAAGGTCATTAAGGAGAACAAGGACCTTGACCTGCCCGCTCACAAGGTTCTGAACTAAATTCTATTTCAAATCAACTTGTAAAAATTGTGGAGCAAGTTTTGTCATTGGTATATCTTATCATGTATTTGCAGGTGATGGTGGCCACTGTACGCTGTGAAGAGATTGCAAATGAAAAGTTTTCTTCTTTTATTGCAAATGAGGTACTATTTCTATGTTACTGAGGTATGATTTTATATTCGTGCGAGCATTTTTAATGTGTTTGTTTGGAACATACATTTGCAGGAATGGCGTCAATTAGAGGAGACAGTACAATCTCATGCAGTACCTGGGTTTGGGAGGAAACTCACCTCAATTCTTGAAGTTTGCTTATCCGAGTAAGTGAAAGGCTTATCTGCATTTATATTTTGCTGGGGTAACAGAATGACAGCTATATTCAAATATGCGTCTGTTGAAGAATTTTTCCAATTTTCCAGAGTGACTTTGAAGGGACTTGTCCCTGAAGATATTTTGTAGAAGATGATTTAGTTTGAAACTTTTTGTGCTGTATGCGAGAACCACTTCGTTGGGAATCTCTATGAATTTCATAAACTTAGGTCGGTAGAATTTCTGAAATATTGGCTTTGACCACTGTGATATTAGTTGGGGAACTCTAGACCCCTTTTGGCCCTATACCATGATGGTATATTTATACGGTTGATGGGTCCATTTGTATTCAATCTGATGTACCATCATCACGGCTGTTACTGTTTAGAGATTATGGGGAATGTGGAAAATAAGCTGGAGAATGACCTAAATGTAAACGTTGTGACACAAATTTAAGATACTTCTGGCTTAGCCTAATTCGGGTGAATGTGTAACAAAAGTTATATTTATTAAGTAGATGCTTCCGGTCGAATGTCAGGTCTATCATGTTTGTTTGGTGACAGACATACATATTGTTAATAAAACAAACTTTTTTGGGTAACTGAATAAGTCATTTGATTATGACAAGCAAAGGGGAACAATAACAGGAAAAAGAGAAACCGGGAAAGTTTGTACCTCCACCTTGGGTTTACTTATTTGATGAATGGGAATGGTTAATTTTGTATTTATAAAAAGAAGACGAGAAGTGCATCTGTTTGTTCATCTTCAAAGTTCCTGCTTATTGAGATTGTGTTGAAATAATATTTTAGCAGAACAAATATATTTCACGGTGCTTGGGTACAGAAATTGACTCAAGTTTCTGAGACATTTAATTGTATCTTGTATTTTCATTCCTATAACAGGTATGATTTTGAGGCCACATATTTTGATGAAAGTGTTAGATCTTCCAAGCGGAAACAGTTGGAAGATAAACTTTTACAAGTAATTCTTCTTCTTTATGACTAATTTTACCTTTGTGCTTGGATAAATATGATGTTTAGACTTCTGGATACATCATCTTTTGTGATCACGGTATGCTTTAAAAAGATATTAATTATGCGATTATTTTCTGAAAAAGATGTGGATGATTTGATAGAAATCATGTATGTTGGGGAGAAACATCGCTAGTAAGAATCATGTGCGGTTATTCTTGTTGAAAAAATCGTGTGGAATATACATGACAAATACTGCAACTGAAGTTCCGAACTTGTTGATTCTTGTTTTGCTGCTTAAAAAGTGTGGAAAGCAAGGATCCAAACAAAGCCCATATTGAGTGTCTGAAATGAGGGAGCATTCCCTCTGTATTTTGTTTAGTGATTTCTTCTAATGGTAATTGAAACATGCTTTTAGAATATGGACATTCTAAGCACTCAAAATGCAGTTGCCTTTATTTCTATCGTGCTCAATGGTGAAACTTTGTTTAGTACAATGAATTGTATTAGGTTATACATATAGTTCTTATTATATTTTCTTCGATGTATCCGTACTTCAGATATTAGTTTCATGTCATTAGCCTGACATTGGTAGCTGTTTCAAGCAAGAGTTAATGATGTGGGGGATGGTGGTGGGTGCATTTGTGGTTGTTGACACATCATACATATAATTATTCTGAGGCATTTTTCCATTCATTTTCATTTGTGTTCTTTTTCATTACAATCCTTACATTTGTTTGGTTTTGTTACATTAGCTTGTCCAACCAGCATATCAATTTATGTTGGGACATATACGCTCTGGAACCTTCGATAGATTCAAAGAAGCATTTCAAAATTCTCTGAAGGAGGGTAAAGGATTTGCTGTGGCTGCACGTGACTGCACCGAGTATTCTATGTCACAGTTTGATGAAGCATCTGCAGGTACAATTGTATACATCTCTATTTTGGTCTGGGTGTAGAATATTTTACTGGCAACCCTTTATCAGATGAGGTTGATATTCTCTCTTAAAACCATAGATAAATGAGCTGATTCTTTATGTTCAGTAGCTGATTGATAGAATAGAGCGGGAGTGGTGACAATGGAGAGTATCTCGGGATTGATCTTTACTATATTATTTGTAGATGTGGACATTGATCAAGCAAATTGGGACTCTTCTAGAGTAAGAGATAAGCTCAGGCGTGATATTGATGCACATATTGAAGAAGTTCGTGCTGCCAAGTTGTCTGAACTTACAACTATGTATGAGGTATGAAATAATGCCGAATCCAGTCTATCTAGACTCTTCTGATACTATTATGATCATTACATTACTGCTTCTTGGCCTTTTAAGGATGAAAAAAGTAATATTACGGCAATATATATCAAGAAAAATAATGATATCTTAGCTTATTCATAGATAATTTAGTTTATCTGATTAATTATCAAAATTTGGGGTGATCTAATAGTTATTACTTCATCGGTAGAAAATAGTTGGCAATGTAAATTGGGTATTTGTGTTCACGTTATGACGACCAAAAAGTTTGATGAGCATATACACTGTTTATGTAATTCTTCTTCTGACAATTTTCTTTTGCAGACAAAGTTGAATGAAGCATTATCTGGACCTGTTGAGGCTTTGTTAGATGGAGCCAGCGATGATACATGGCCAGCAATAAGAAAACTTCTCCGTCGTGAGACTGAAACAGCTGTCCGAGGGTTTTCCAATGCACTTTCTGGTTTTGAAATGGACGAGGTAACAAAGGAGAAAATGGTCTTAAGTCTGGAGGATCATGCAAGAGGAGTAGTAGAAGCAAAGGCGAAAGAAGAAGCAGGAAGGGTTGTGATCCGTATGAAAGACAGGTATTTGTTGTCTGTTATATATTAATATCTCGACCTTTAACATAACTGTGAACTTATTTGCATGCTTCTACAAATGGGGAGCTCACCAAAGTATTGTTCGCAGGTTTTCTACATTATTTAGCCATGACTCTGACTCAATGCCTCGTGTCTGGACTGGAAAGGAAGATATTCGAGCAATCACCAAAACTGCCCGATCTGCTGTATGTTATGCTTTGCTGATATTTATGGTGCGATTCTTGGTTTCTTATTTCGGAATATTGACATTTTCTATAAAATTTTGTTTTTGGGCCTAGTCTTTGAAGCTACTTTCTGTTATGGCTGCTGTTCGTTTGGATGATAATGCTGATTCTATTGAGAACACATTGGCCCTCGCTCTCATTGATCCCAAAAGTGGTGCTGCTGCCAATAGGGGCATTTCAATCGACGCTCTTGCCTCAAGCAGTTGGGAAGAGGTAGTTAGCTATAGTTTTGATACTTCTGACTTATTTCAATAACATATATTTAGTAATGTTTGTTTTGATTTATAAGAATCTGTTGGCAACTTGGCCAATTAAGGGAAAGATGAGACTAGAAGTTGACTTAATTTGTACCTAGGTGTCTGATAGTTGGACCCATAGTTGATTATGGAATTGTAGAGCCTTGGCCAGTTTCATTTCACCTTTCTTAGTAATATTAATTTAAGAAATTCATAGTTTTTTTGCATAATTGAAGAGTAGTGCCAGGTTAAACTTTGGTTTCATCTTCCTTGAATGTGGGTATTAGCAATCCGAAATAACTGAAAACTGCAATCCATAATAACTAGTAACTTCTTCCTAAATGATGAGTTTTTTTTTCCCAAAACATAGAATATAAAAATCTCGTGTCTTCTTGTATATGAATGGTATGTTGTGTGCAAATTCTGAAGTTCCTTTCCATGTAATAGGAATTTCTAGATATGTTATAGACTTGTAGCATTTATTATTTTAAATGACCCATTCAAATTTTTGGGGGTGCGTGTGTGTGTGTTTTGAGAAATTGAATAGACATTGATGTCTAGTATTGCTATAGTATTAGCTGAGAGTTCTAAATAATTACTGTGTGTTTAATTACTATGTGTTGCACATGCAGAGTGGATATGAAAATAGTTAGTTTTAGTTCAATAAGTTCAATAAGTTCATATGCTGACATTTTGTTTTAGTGGAAGAAGGAACTAACACTTTATATCTGTCAAACCTTGTGCTCTTTATACATCAACATTTATTGTTTGCATCAACCTTGGTCATTTGTATTTACAGTTATTTTGGGTGCTGATCTGAACCTTTTAAGCAAATTTGTGGACATACTTGTCTGTTCTATATTGACTAGACACTCATACTCGACTTGTGGATGAATTTTGTACTTAGGTTCCATCATCGAAAACCTTGCTAACACCAGTTCAGTGTAAATCTTTGTGGAGGCAATTTAAAGTCGAGACAGAGTATACTGTCAGTCAAGCCATTGCTGCTCAGGTAATACTTCGGAAATTTTCAGTCCATTATAAAGTTTGTGTTATATAGGTTCATTTTCTCTCTGCATCTGCATTTATTAGTTCACATGGATCCAAGTATTTGCTGGCGCTTTATAGAGAATACCTGATTTTTTGCTTTCCACTTTCAGGAGGCCAGCAAGCGAAGTAACAACTGGTTACCACCACCGTGGGCAATAGTTGCATTAGTTGTTTTGGGTTTTAATGAATTTATGACCCTTTTGAGGTACCTTTTTTTTGTTTTTTAATTTTTAAATTTTTAAATTTTTTAATTTTTTTATACTATTTTTTGTTGGGAAGGGATGTGATTTTTGTTCGGAAGGGGTATGATTTTTATTACTTCACATGTTGCAATCTGTTTTTGATGTGATCTTAATGGGTTTCTGCCTATTTTATATTCGTTTTCTTCTTCGGGATGCTCTATGTGTTATTATGCGGTCGTTTCTCAACCTCTTACAGATTTGATGACTCACACTATGGTTTCTTTTGACAGAAATCCTTTGTATTTGGGCGTCATTTTCGTTGCTTTTCTGCTTATGAAAGCCCTATGGGTGCAATTAGACATATCCGGTGAATTCCGAAATGGAGCTGTAAGCAAACTATTATTCTCTCTCTTCTATACAAACTACTTATGTAAATCCACTTTATATTTTCTTGTTTAATGTCTAAAAATAAGTAATGGAGGTGGATTTTTTTTCACAGAGAAGAAGATTTCTTCCTTGGACATTTGAACAGCTTTTCATTTTAATTCCTTATAAATGGATCAAATATTCCAATCTTTTCCTTTGTGCACTTGGCCTTTTCTCATAAGAAGCTCCGACTAATTCTTCTTATCGATTCTCATCTTATATTTTCTTTTTTGTATCTACAGCTACCTGGAATTCTTTCAATATCCACGAAGTTTCTCCCCACTGTTATGAACCTTCTTAGAAAACTAGCTGAGGAGGGCCAGAGCCCTGGTAATGCCAACCCTCAGCGTAACCCTCCAGTTCCAGCAAAGACCGTAACAAGTGGTCCAAGTAATGATAATGGCGGTTTATCTTCAAGTGCTTCATCCGAAATAACTTCTTCCGAAAACGGCACGGAATACTCTAGTCCCGGCCCCCGCCAAAAGGTCCAGTAGCTGCTTCGTTCACTTTGTTTATCCGAGGATTCCGACAATATTTATTTGAAGCATAAATGCAGCACACAGCTTTCGAGATTAATTAAATGTCTTAAAAAAGAAACGAACAGATGTGGGAGATATTTATTTTACGTGGTTGTGTCGTGAAAATTGGCTCACCATGAACGACCGTTTACTGGCCTGGCCTTGATTGTGATTGTTCTGCTTTACCTTCAGTTTTGTATCATTAGAAGTTAAAATTCTAAATATGCACTTAAATCATTATACTGGGAATTCTTTTTGACCCGTTTTGTATTTAGAGAGATCAATGTAATTCTTCTGTTGTGACTTTATGTGCATTTTTACGAGTTTGGTTCGACTTTCGGACAGTTTTATTTGTGAAAACAAATAACAAGGAATCGTTTCATGCGAGAAGAATACGATGCTGTTTTATCGCAATCAACATACTTTCGACTATACGTTACATTTCCCGACATAATAACCTCGTTTGTCGACCTCCATTGCCTGTGAGCAGCTTTAGCTTTTGATAATATAATATGATGAATTAAAGGATTTAGTTTCAAATGGAAAAAAAAAAGAAAAAATAAAAGGACTTGTACTTGGATTTAAATTAAAAAAATTAAAAATCTCGAATTTAAACATTTTTAATAACTTGAAATTAATTTTTTGTTGTTGGAGTAAGATACGTTCTATTGAACGCAGTAGCAGCAACAGAAAAGTATCTAACTAGGGGCTTGGAGTGAACCACACAGGCGCTGGTCGAATCTTGTGGATGCTTTCGTAATCACGGGCATATATAATAGCACGACGAAAACGTACCATCTTCGTAGTTATAGATGCCTACATCATGCTCACCATAGTTGAAACTATTCATTGGTGCATGATCTCCCGTGCACGTAAAATAAATCGAATTAGGTTTCAATCCCGGATATTCATCCGCCCGCAACGCAAACCTGTGGTTGGCACCGACGAACAACGTGAAACCGTCCAACGAGGATCCGCCACCAGTGTTGTACTTGAACGCTCTAATCTCCGGATCATATTCATGAATATCATCACAGCTCGGGTCGACGTACTTGAAAACCATATCCACGTGATCGTACTTGTGAACATCGAATCAGGAACGTCGTCCTTGGAGAAAGCCGTCACAGGAACGGGGAAACCGTCGTCGGGTCCCATTCGTTCGATGGCGAATTGCCTGACGTGGAAAAGCGCGTCCGGGTGCTCATCCGCGGCGGGAACCAAGAGCTAACGGGTCCAGATATTGGCCCCGTCATTTATCTTGTGGGCAGCCGAAAGGGTTTTCCTGCCTACCGGGTACGCGAAACCCCTCGAGTCGTAAATAATCAAAACGGGGTCTCTGAGATCCCAATCCTCGAGTTACTTTCCTTCCTAATGTTTCATCATAGTATTGAGAACTTCAGGATAGTAGTCAAAATCCTTTTGTCCTTGTATACTCGGCCCTTATCCAATCGTTCATACAAGCCTGAGTTTCCGAATTATCCGCATGTAGTAATGATATTTTTGGATGTAAAATATTACTACCTACAATAAAAACTTGTTCGACGGTAACAGTACTAACAGGAACCGATAGAATGTCATTGGCGATTATTATGCTCGAACTTTACTCACATAAATATTTAATTATTAACTTATTCGAGTTTTATCCAGGTTGAGACATTATAAGCTCATAGTTTACTCGAGTTTTAATAAAAAGACTCAAACTCGCTCGTCGTCTCATTATTAAGTTTTCAAAATATTTTGCAAAGACACCACCTAGTACTCGAGAGAAAACAACATCGAATAAAATAAACAAAAGTTATCGATCTAAATTAAAGTGCGGCGGCGTCGGGGCTTGGAGTGAACCATGTTGGAGATATTAATATGTTTAATGCTTCCATAATCACGTGGATAATAGCACGACGAAAATGTGCCGTCTTCGTAGTTGAAAATGCCTACATCATGCTCACCATAGTTGAAATTATTCAACGGTGCATTCTTTCCCGTACACGTAAAATAAATCGAATTAGGTTTCAGTCCGGGGTATTCGTCCGCCCTTAGAGCAAACCCGTGATTGGCACCGATGAAGAAAGCGAGACCTTCCAACGAGGAGCCTCCACCACCACCGCCACCGTACTTCAAAGCTTTAATCTCGGGGTCATACTTATGGGGCGGCCCACCACGGGTCGGGTCAATGTACTTGAAAACCCTACCCACCGGATCGTACTTATGAACATCGAAACCAACGGTCCTATCAGGGACATCGTCGTCATCATCGGAAAAAGCCGTGAGAGGAACAACGGGCAAACCGTCGGGCCCCATTCGTTCCATGATGTATTGACTGACGGCGAAAAGGTCATCGGAATATTCCGTGGTGACCAAGAACTGACGCATCCATATCTTGGCCACGTCAAACTCTTTGGAAGCCGAATAGGCCTTCCCATCGACATCGATGTAGAGCTTTCGTTTGGCGGCGTAAACCGAATGCTTCGGGTCGATGAGATGCCAAGCCTCGACTTCTTGATCGCCCTCGTTGAGGGCGAAGAAGAGCTTTTGTTTGGCGGAGTAAACAAATGATTCGTAAGTTAGGCCGCTGAGTCGGGTCCACTTGGAGCTCCGACCCGGAACGCAGTAGGCAAGTACTCCATCTCGGCAACCCATCACGGCGCGGCAGTGGTGTTGGTCGTCGTTGCCGTCGGGGGAGGATGACGAGATGATGACGTTGCTCACTTTGTTTTTTTTGGGGATGGGTGGTGGTAAGGTGTGGAGGGAAGGAAGCTTTACGTGGCGGCCGGAGATGGGGTAGGTTAGGAACATGTTCTTGTCGGATCTGTTGACGTAAATCAGCCACCCGTGCGAAGATCCCACCAGATAGGCGTTGTCGTCTGGGCCGCCGCCGCCGCCGCCGCGGCGCTTGTTGAAGCTGAGGACTTTTTCGTCGGCGAGGCTGTAGAACTTGTAGATCATGTCTCCGGCGACGAACTGCGGCGGCAGCATCAGCCATGGCGAGGAGGTGGTTCTTGTTCTTGCATGTGGTGGTGGTGGTGGTGGAGATTCGCCGGAAATGCTCTTGGTATGTATCCCAGCACAATGGCTAGAAACATAACTAGGAGAAATTGAAGAAGACGGTGCATCTGTTTTCCGGTGAATGAAATGATTATTGAGAGACGCTGTCAAAGAAACCAGGATCCGAGATCTGCCGCCGGCGGCGGCGGCGGCGGCGGCGGCGGCGGGGTATACTCTAGAAGAAAACAGACCCATTAAGGAGGAAGGCATAACTAACAATACTAATTCACTCTTTCACTACGTTAATTTTCTTGAGGTGAGTTTTTTTTAGTTAAATAATAGATTGATAATAGTAATAATAATTTATATTTGACCTAGATTTCCATGTTTACTTGATAAACAAGCCATCGAGACTTAGAGTCAATCACATTCACAATTCCATTTCTTTTTACCGATAACTATTAGGGCAAATTATAGTCAACTCTCTCGGATGAGATTAATTTACAAAATACCTCTTTTTTTATCGATTAACTAGCAACTTTTCCCCATAAATATTACTCAAAAGTAAAAAAAAATTAGGGGTGTTAAGATATAAGTCCCTGGTGACAAACCTTATTAGAACTAAATGACAGTCCTAATTAAAATTTGCTTCACATCCTTTATCAAAATTCATTCCAGAAATGCCCTTCCATTCACAAATTCAAAAATTAAGGGAGATTATAAATATGTCCTATAGTATTATTTAACATTTTTAATTTGCATCTAGAACTTTTGTTATCTTTTTTTTTTTTTACGTAGAATACGTCTATTTTTTTTTTCCTCATTAAGAATTTTTTTTATTTTTTTTTGTATATAATATTGAAAGTTATGATTTTTTTTAATTTTTTTTCCGGCCGTAGTCATTGTAGACACCCATAGAAAATCGTAGTAATCCGTAGTCATTCACAGACATCTTGAAACCCTAAATCCTTGTTTGAAACCCTAAGTCCTCATTTGAATCCTAGCCGCCAACCGTCAGACACTCATAGAAACTCACAGACATCTATAGATATCAAAATCGAAAAAACTTAGATTCGCCCTACCAAACCCTAAATCCGCCCCCACCAACCCTAGATCTGCCCCAACACCGCCGCCGCACAGCCCACCGCCGCCGCACAGCCCCTGCAAACCTCCGTCGCACAGCCCCCGCCTCCACCATGACCCCGACCCACCCACCGCCGAACAGCCCCCGCAGCTCGCGCCTCCACCACGACCCCGGCCCACCCACCGCCGCACAACCCTTGCCATCGCGCCTCCACCACCGTTGCTGGTCCCTCTCCTGCCACCGCCGGTGACGGCCTTCGATTCGTGTTTCTACTGGAGAAAAAGAGAGATCTAAAGAGATGAGAGAAAGGGAGAACGTGAGAGAGAAGATGGAGAGGGAGAGAGAACGTGAGAGATAAAAAATAAAAAGAAGAAAAATAAATCTGAACTAAAGAAACGTGTATATATAAGTTATATGATTTAGGGTATAAGGGCAAGATATGAATAATAAAAAAATTAAGTATGTGGCTCATATATTATTTTAAATTAGGGATTTAATTAAAAGATTTAATTTGAACTTGTTATTTAGTTCAAATTAAGTTCCGTTTGAGGGGCTCCTGGCATATTACCGAAAAAAATAATCAATTTAATACATAATAAGAAAATATAGTATACTAACATAGTAAAAAATAATAATGCAGTATTATTCATATTTTATATAACATTAATTTTAAGAAATCGAATTTCTATTTATATCTCTTTATAAGATTTGAGATATATTGATGAAAAATAGAAGAATGCTAATTGTTGAAAATTACAGTTAGAAAATTAGTAGACAAGAAATATTAAAAGTAAATACCTACAGAAGTACCATTAGGTGGGATTTTTCACGGTTTAGTTTCAATATAATTTTAAAATTGTTAAAAATTATAATTAGGAATTAGTAGAGAAAAAAGTATTAAAAATAAATAATTAGGAATTAGGATTTTTTAGGGTTGCCAAACATTTTTTTCTTTTGTATATAAGATTACTTAAAAAAGTAACAACCGTAGTAAACGAGCTCGAACCAAGTGTCATAGGATCTGTTCCCAAGTTTGGTTATCATTGTTAAAGAACCAAACTCAGTTGAACTTTTAATGAACGATGTCGAACAAAAATGAGTACTCCAAACAAATAATTGACATTTTTTTCCCAAAAGAGATCCTTATTATTGGGGAGGCGTCTAATTGAAAATTTAATCATGATTATCATACTAATTAGGTGAGATTATCTAAAGAACTTCAATTGGCCCATTAACGCTAGCCCCACCGACTAATTGACGGATCGAGTATTATTTGTCAAATTTGAATTGTAGGAAATCTTCAAATCTCACTAAAAAAATGTCTTCTTACTTTATTTTCTCAACACTACATACTTCGAACTAATATAAAAATCAATGTTTAATTCTAGATTAGGTCATTAAATTACAAAAAATAAAATAAAAATCAATTATTTTGTCTTGTCATACCAAAAAAATTGTAAAGTAAAATGGAGCCATCACCCACCACACAATATAAAAGATTTGAGACAATAGATGAGCAGGTAACATCCCTTTTGGTTCAATTAAAATATTCCTATAAGTCGTACACACGTTACAATTTTTATTTATTTATTTTATTTTTATATTGCTATATTAGTATTTTCTTTTATAAAAATAAACAATGTCAAACAGCGTAATTTGTGTTACGTGTGTTAATAAGAAAGTGGTGGCTTAATTTCACTTTGCACCCTTTAAATGCACAATTTTGGCATTTGCACCCCAAAAATAATAAATGGTATTTTGCACCCTCAAAACACGTTTAATCGTTCAAAGTGCACCCTAGTATATTTTTCGGCTCTAATTTTCCGTCATTAACTTATTTCTTGATCGTCAACATGGTCATTTTTGTCTATTCAAATGATTTTTTCTTTAGGGTGCAGAGTGCTAATGTATTTTCGAGCAAAAATAACTCGGTTGACAGTCAGAAAATAGGTCAACAATGGAAATTCGGAATGGAAAATAAACTAGGGTGCAATTTGAACAATTAAACATGTTTCCGAGGGTGCAAAGTACCATAAATTATTTTTGATGGTGCAAAGTCCCAAAATGATACGATTCAAGGGTGCAAAGTGAAATTAACCGAAATTGATATTATATTTTTTTTAAAATTGCTAATTTTGATCCATCAATCCGATTTCAAATCCTAATTAACCTAATTTTTAATTTTAAGGTACGGGCACTGTTTAAGCAGTTAATCTCTCTCTCTCTCTCTCATGATTTTACGCTTCATATATTCTTCTAAACCCTTCCTTCTCCTCTTGTCTTTCTCTCTCTAAAATTTACTCACTTTTTCTCTCACTACAGACAGATGACAGACAGAGAGAGAGTGTACCCATCACGCCTCAAAGGCGGTGCTGCTCCGGGGGCTGCGAACGGCGGCCCCAGTCTGGCAGTCCCTCCGAACAAAGCGCATCCATACAACGCCGCGCGTCCAGTCTACCGGCCGAAGGCTCCGCCGCGGCGGAGCCACCGCAGAGGCTGCTGTTGCTCGTGCTGCCTCTGCACAACTCTCTTCATCTTCATCATCCTCCTACTCGCCGCCATCGCCGGCGCCGTTTTCTACGCCCTCTACCGCCCCCACCGCCCTTCCTTCAACGTCGCATCCCTCAGCCTCTCCGAATTCAACCTCACCGACACCGCCGTGACCTCCGCCTTCAACGTCACTATCACCGCCCGCAACACCAACAGCGAGATCGCCTTCTTCTACGACCAGATCTCCGTCAAAATTATCTCCGGCGAGATCGGCATCGGCGACGGAATTTTCCCCGGTTTCACACTGAGTAAGAAGAACGCCACCAATTTGAGAGCCATCGTCTCGACCGCGAATTATGTGTTTCCCGACGGAACCGATATCTCGCCGCTGAAATCGAGCTTCAACAGCAGGAATTTACCGGTGAAGATTCAGATGGAGACGAAGGTGAAGACGAAAATTGGGAAAATCGAGACTACGAAGCTGAAAATTAGGGTTTATTGCAACGGAATTAATATTGGAATCCCCAATGGCGAAACGGCGTCGGTTGCAGCAATTTCCAACTTGAAGTGCAAGGTTGATCCCAGAATTAAGATCTTCAAATGGACTATTTAAGGAGAAAAAAAAAATTATCATGCAAAATGTGTGAGATTATATATTTTTGAAATTAAACGAATTTATTTCATTTTGTTTTTGGTGTGATCTGATTATTATTTTGGTATATGATTGTTATTAATTAGAAAGTCATTTCGAGTTTATTAATTAATTTTCACAAACATACATATTTTGTGTGTTTAATTACACGTTTACTTAAATGGAGTTGCTTTCATCTTTGAATTATATATTAATGTACAAATTTGGTTTGATTGAAAATTTCATCATATTGTTGTAAGAATTTGAATAACAATCTCATAAATTTTAGTACTTGATACTAAAAAAATAATTTGAATTTTATCGCAAGAAGTGGTCATATATTCGAAAAGGTTAAATATGAAAAACCGGTTTCGTACGGGATGATCTAACTATTGGAGCAAGTGTGTTTGTGTCAATTGACCAAGTTCGAATTATGTTGCTAACGGTCGCCGAGTCGATCTTGTTACACATGGTTAGCGTAATATGATTTACGTCTCTCAATTTATAAATTATTATACGAAAGTTTAGGTTTATTCAATACACTTATATAGTTGGTTGTGGATTACTTCATTACAAAAAAATATGTACGTGAAAAACTGGAAAATAAAACAATTTGAATGAATATGGATGATGGAAAGTGGTTTAACTAGACAAAAAATAATTGAATTGGGTAAACCAAAATGTTATTGTTTAACAACGTGAAATTTCACTTTGCTATTTTATATAAACTTTACAATAGATGGTTAATAAAATTAAATTTGATTCTTTAAGTTGATGTTTAAATATTAAATTGTTCTTTAATTTGAATATATATTTACATGATGCTCAATCCAAAATGATATACATAAAAAGTCTTCTAAAAAGATTAAAAAAAAAAATTATATACAGAAAAGGTAAAAATAAAATAGTTGAACCGGTCCAAGCATTACCGACTTGGCTATGGTACCCAATTTGGAAAAGAGTACTAATTAGAACTAACTTTAAATTAGCCAATTCCATATTTAAAGTACTTCATATTTTGTGTAATGATTTAATTAAATATTCGATTGAAGAAAAAAACAATTATCATCCACTTACACAATTTTTTTTTAAATAATCATTTTGTATAATTCTAGATATGTGTATGGTTATGTGTAGATGGAGCTACGATTAATTCAAATCTATTCAGTATAAATAACCAGATGTAACATCTAATTTTTTCGGTTAAGGGGCCGTCGATCACCGTTATACGAAACTTTATCGTCTGAAAAATTAATATTTACATCTAAAAAAAGTAAAAATAATTTACACATTTAAGATTTACTTATATCTCTAGCTACTAAAATATAAATCATGTGTTATTTGTTAATTCAAATATCACAGTTTGTGAGGGTGAAAAATGTAGCAGCAGCTTTTAAATCATGCTGATCTTGAATATTGTATGAAAATGATCCATCTTCTTCTTCCTGATCAAATATCGCGTTTTCTTCTGTCAAAGTGCCATTGTTGCTGCAGTTCATTATATCAAGTTATTAATAATAATATAAAAACTCAAATCAAACTGAATAAATTAAGCAATGAAAAAGGGTATTATTTTTTTCATATAATTCCTGCATATTTATAAATTAATTAATTAAGATATATGCAACAATATCCAAATCGATAAATATTTCGACACGAAGGGATCGTATTAAACAAGAACGAAGCCCATGCGCCCGATACAATGTTAAATCGTCCATCTCCAAAAAAATATTTTCTCTTAAAATTAAAGAATTTTACCTTCTAATTTTTTTAAAAAATAAAATAAATAACAAATTTTGTTATTGTTCTTGAGAAAAAAAGAAGAAGAAGAAATTGAATACAAATTAGGGTATATACATAGGAATCAAACCTCGGAATGATGTTTCCATGGGAATCAAAATTGAAGTCGTCGCGTGCGTCGTCATCATCACCGGACAAATGATCAAGAATTGTCTTCATATCATGGCATTCCTCTAATGAAAGGTTACTCATGTGATGGTGATGATTATTATGGTATGGGAATGATGATGACGTGGATTCTGCATGGGAATTCCCATTCCCATTCCAGTTGTCATTCCCATTCCCATTCCCATTGTCATTCCCATGCATGCAGCTCCAAGAATTCAAATCATCTATAACCACCACCTCGTCCTCCTCCGGGTATTCATCAACCCTCCATTTGTCCTGACCGTCGACAATCGAATCTCCGCAGTTGGCCGCCTGATCGGGAATCTCCGCCGCCTGGTGGTGGTGGTGGTGGCGGGCGGCGCGGCAGAGGGCGAGGTGGTGGAGGACGATCTCCAGCTCCGCCTTGGCGATGCTTATCTGCTGCTCGAGGTCGCGTATGATCCTGTAGCAGCCGCCGACGGGGTCGGCGGCGCGGGCGTCGGACTGGAAGATGATGGTCCGCATGGCGTGGTCCTTGGCCGGCGGGTCGAGGTGGCGGACGATCTTGACGATGTTGCTCACGCCGAAGAGGCGGTGGGCGTTGAGGAACTGGCGCTGCCGGTCGTGGGGGAAGTAGGGCGCTAGGATGCAGTCGGAGGCGCACTTCCGCCGCTGGTACTTGCAGGCCGCGCAGGCTTGGATGGTGGAGCCGTGGCTGCGTTGGTGGTGTGCGGCGGCGGATGTGCTGTTATTGGTACTGATATTGATATTGATATTGGTATTGTTATTATTGCTGGTGTAATTGATTGTGGGATTAATGGTGGTGGCGGTGGTGTTTTTGTTGTTGTGCATGGCTAATTATTATATGGTGGGTTTGTTTATTGTGTCTAGTGTGTGTAGTGTGTGTGGGAGATATCGGTGGCGGGTGCGTCTCCGGCGGGGGTGGGGGATGAAGAGCTATGGGGGTGGGGAATGTTTCTTTTATTTTATGTTTCTTGATTGAATTAAGGCTTTCTTTTTGCTTTTTTTTTTCTTTTTTTTTTCTTTTTTTTTCTTTTGGGTGTTTCTCCTTTTTTTTCTCCTACATGCATCCAAGTCAAAGGTTGAACTGCAGAGAAATGGATTTTTTTTCTTCACATTACTACTTCTAGATTTATATTTTATTTTTAATTCCAATGTGTTTTAATAGTATTTGTAATTACAATTACAAAAATAATATTTTTTAGCCGATTTAGTAGACATTATAATGTTTCCGTCTAAAATATAAACGGCTAATTAGATGCGCTACACTTGGTTATTTACAACTGATGGATTTCAATCATAGATCTATACATAATCACAAGGATGTATATGTGTGTTTAATGTGCGGATACTTAATCAGATGTACGGTTGAAACTCACATAGTGTAAATAATCATATGTATCATCTAATTTTCCAATATAAACAACAAACAATATTTTGTAAGTTCTTCCAGCAAAATATATTTCCCCAAAATATAATGAAGATAAGCTCCAAAACGCTTTCAAACAGTCTTACCATTTCATGATATATAGTCCATACTATTATATTATTCCTTTTACTTTGTAATTATATACATAGGTAGGGCTAAATGAATCAAATGAAGTCGAACAAATATTCGACTCGCGCGTTTGGATCTATCGAACTTTAAAACTTATGTTTGAGCTTCGTTTGATAGACAATTGAGTCGACCTCGAACGATGTTTACCTAAAACAAACATGGATCGACTCGAGTAATTTGAGTTATTTGATACATATTGCTTAATATTCTAATCGAGCTTGAGTCCAGCTTTATATATCGAATATAAAATATGTGGTTAAGTTTGATTTGTTCTGAAGGGCATAGATTAGAAGTAAGTTGGGCTATTGACACATAAGACTAAGGTGGTGTTTGCAAATGCTTTTTGAAAGTGATTATGCGGTTTTTTTTGCTCATAATCTGTTTTTAGGTGTTTGCAAAATCAACTTTTGCTTTTGCTTCTCTTAAAATAATCTGCTTTAAGCTATTTTTTTAAAAGCACCCCTAACCCTACTTTTTCAATTTTAGTTCATTTTCCGAAATATTTGCAAACACCCCCAACTTTTAGAAATAAGCACTTAAAACTAACTTAAATCACAATCACTAACTTATGCTTTTAGGTGGTGTTTGCAAATGCTTTTTGAAAGTGATTATGCAGTTTTTTTTCTCATAATCTGTTTTTAGGTGTTTGCAAAATCAACTTTTGCTTTTGCTTCTCTTAAAATAATCTGCTTTAAGCTATTTTTTTAAAAGCACCTATAACCCTGTTTTTTCAATTTTAGTTCATTTTCTGAAATATTTGCAAACACCCCCAACTTTTAGAAATAAGCACTTTAAACTAACTTAAATCACAATAACTTCTGTTTTTAAATAATCATTTGCGAACACCACCTTAAATAATCATTTGCAAACACCACCTAAGAGAGAGCCCAATTGTCCGGATCCGGTAGTTCTTCATTTAGGCCTCGCTTGGAAGACCGAACCCATACGACGTCGTATTGCCGTCAACGGCTTCAAGCCCTCGACAAACTATTTTCAACTCGATTTTTAGGAAGAAAAATAATCATTAATAAAAAAACTGAAAAAAGGAGAAAACGCAGAAGAAGAAACTAAGGTTCAATTTCTACTTTTTATTTTTATTGCATTTGGAATTCATTTGCTATATCGTGAATATGTGATATATCCATGGTGCGGTGGTGTTGAATCGCGAGTGGTAATTTATCTCAAGTTTTCAATACGAGAATTTGATATTTGATTTCTTGATTTGGGTTAATTTGTTGATTTGCGAATTCATATGCATTAGGGCTAACTTTCATATTTTTTCTGTGAAAAGATTCCATTTTTTTTTTTTGGTGAAGCTGATTTATGAAATATTACTTGATAGGTTATTGATGTTTTAGGTATAATTTTTTCAGTTTGAATTCAATCACACTTCGATTACCGAAATTCTGGATAACCGGCGCATGATTTCGGTTTTGTCAGTGTTAGAAATCTAATGTCTCTGCTCAGAGCAGTAACGAGCGATGCAGGATTTTTCCTAGTTTCCTGTCTGTGCATAAACATAGCATTCATTAGATGGATTTATTCGGATTTCGGAACTTAAATTTCATCGAAATTAGGACAAATTCTATTATTTGAAGTTATTGTATCTGGAAATTTAGTTTGCTAAACAAATTCCCCTGTCGTAGAATACATAACTAGTCCGCTTGGTTTCTTTAGCCTCGATTTTTATCAATTTTGGCAAATCATGCGGAGCTTGAGCTTCGTTAGATACTCGATGCATCTCTTATCTTTCCGTCTTTGAACTTTGTCGTTGAAATATCTAATTTTTCATTTTGAATTGAAACACAAAATGTCATTTCTGATAAAAGTTTATTACATCCTTTGAGAAAAAAAAAACAAATATCTGATGAATATCCTCGCCTGATCCATACTTGCAAGAGCTTGAGAAGTTGAGGTAAGATTAAGACCGAGTTCTAAATTGGGTTTATTGCATTTAGCACCCCTGTGTTTACTTCAATTGTCAAAAAAGTACCCCGTGTTATAGATATTAGCAAAATCCTCCTTATGGTTCAATTTTATTAGCAAACTACCCACTAAAAACGCAGCATCTAGGGGGTTTGTGTGCTAGAAAAAATGCATCGTAGAGAGTTTTTTTTCTTCAAATATTTATAACACGAGGAGTTTTTTAGCAATTTGATACAACACATAGGTGCTAAATGCAGTAAACTCGTTCTAAATCTTATGTATGATCAAGAATGGATCTCTACTATGAAGTATGAACCAAGACATCTTGCTTTGAAAACAGTCGCCACGGGGGGCCATGGCCCCCCACTGCTTCTCAAAAGCTCTAGTATTTTATATAGAGATTTCTTATTTTTCGACTAGTATACTAACAGCCCCTCTAGAGAACTTTTAGTGTATATTTCACCCCGTAGCGTTGTGTTAATCTTTTTACTTTGTTCAAAACTTATATTCAACCTGCAATGAATTGTTTGATTTTATTGGAATATCTTGATACAACAAAGCTGATATTAAAAGGGGTATTGTAGGTAATAATGTCGATAAAACCAACAGTGGCATTAAGAGCTCTGTTTGTGGGAGGAATTGCGGCATTTGCTAAAATCGGAACCGTAATGAAAGCAGCTGGCGGAGTGAAGATCGGAGCAGCAGCTGCTGCTATGACTGCTGCTGCAACTGCCGCCGTTTCGGGATCGAAACAGGATCCGAAGAACCCTCCAAAATAAAATCTCCAAGCTGCAAACATTTTGTTCTTATTTATTTATTTTTTTTTCGTTTTTGGATATGGTGAAATGTGCATTTTTATTTAAATAAAATGGTGTAACAATTTATTAGTGAAGAAGTATGTAGCTGACAAGTCTTTGCCAGTCATTCATTATTAAATAATAGGGTAAATTACAAACACCCCCCTGAGGTATGGTCAAATTACAAAAATCCCCTCTTGTTTGGATAATTACATCTACCCCCTCAACTATGATAATTTCTTACACCTCCACCCTTATTGTGCCAAATTCAATATAATCATCTAGATTCCGTGGAATGTGCTCTAGTTTGTATTCATTTTGTGTAAAAATACAGTTTCCGATGCACCACAAACTGATATACACAAGCTAAAAATCACATATTATGATCATCTTACTTCATAATGTAGAGTTTGAATGGTATAAAACGGGTACAAAAGTGATAATGTTTCATATAATCTCGAAGATTCCACTAAATTTGAAGAGCTGAGGGGGTGGTTGTAATTATCCAAACAAGAAGGGTGTTTTTGTAATTTGATTATACCTCAGGGGGTATTTGTAATTTACCCTAAATAATATAATTTGCCACGTCAGCATGTCATACCAATTTGGAGACAACAAACAAAATAAAGGCAAAAACGTGCTGCACACAAATGCGTTTTTAGTAATGTTTTTTTTAATTGACTTTTCTCGGAGTTTCTTCTTGGAAACGAAGATCTCCTTCAATGGAAGTTGTAAGCGTAGCAGACGGTGGGTCGGCGATTCAAGTCAAACCGGGTCAAACCCGGGAGCTCGGAAGAGGCAACGGCCTCAATTCCTCAGATACAACCGTTTCCCGACGCCAAGTTTCGTTCTTCGTGCCACGAGTTACAAACAATGAAGAAATCCTCCTCCGCTTCGAAGTTCTTGGTAGAAACCCCATTTACGTGAGCCGAGATGGCAAAGTCAAGGTTTTTAGGAGGTTCGAGAGAGGCGAAATGGGAAATGGTGATATGTTCTGCGTCTCGGCGAAGAATCCCGTTTGGTATACTTTGAGAAAAATCGAAAATTGCGGCGAAGGTGTTCGACGAAATGACTCAGAGAGTGAGTTGGCTGTGAATTTGGAGAGTGGTGTTGAGTTAGAAAGTGCTGAAGATTTCCAGGAAGAGGGTGTCGATATTTCGGATATAGACCCAATTAAAGGTCAGTTTTTTTTTTTGGTAACTTAATTTTAAGTGTTCTTGAATCAGGGGTATCAGTATTAGCTGCAATCTGTGATGTTCAGGTATGTATATTACTATTGTTTTGTCATTTAGACTGTGAAGTACGTTGGTTGAATTGTAGAATGTCGATTTTATGCTGTAATTGACTAAATGATTCGGGGTTTTTTTTTTTATCACGGATTCGAAATTTTTAGTTCCAAATACTCTAATTTTCAAATGCAATCTTAGTGAGTAAGATCTAACTCCACTTACTTTTATTGCAGAATTCGGGTTTTTGGTTATAGGGCATGAATTTGATTCCTACCCTACGAAAATGATTCGGGATATCAAGAATTGGGATTGGTTTCTTGAGGAAGCAAGGAAAGATAGCGATGATGATGAGGATGACAATGAGGGGAAGAAAGGAAAGAGGAGTGTTAAAAGGAAGAGAAAGAAAGGTGTAGAAAACGAAGATGAAGAGTGGATGGGGGAGAGTGAAGACGAAAAGGTGTTGGTTAATAAATCGAAGGGTCAAAAGGGTAAATACATAACAAGGTCGAAGGATCGTGGTAAAATGAGTGAGGTTACGAGCAAGAGTAAAAGCCCCATAGGGAATAGAATAGGAGAAGTGGACGATGAAGATGAGGAAGAAGATGATGACGATGAAGTTGATGAAACGTTGGGGGGCTTTATCGTCGGTGATGAAAACTTGGAGGATGAGGAAGAAATTGACGATGGAGATGAAGATGAAGATGAAGAAGAATTTGCAGATGAAGAAGAAGATGAATGAGGATCCAATCATGGATTGCAAACTTAGGATTTTGTAGGCATATTATCACTTGTTTGTATGCTTTGTAGGCGTATTACTCGTTTTCTTTTTCTTTTCTTTTTACTTTAACAAACGAACACGTATCTATATATGTACATCGGATAAATATCGCTCTTGTACTGAAGTCCATAAACCACACTAGTGTAAATCATTGGGCAAATATTGTGCAGCGAGCTCGATCTAGAAAATGTGTGCATAAATGATCAAACAACCTCATATCCTTTCACAAAAAAAGTAGGAGAGATTTCGTACACGAAAAACAAAACACCATTGGTGCATTTGATTAGATGATTTGAGGCAGGGATTAAAAAAAAAAATAATAATAAATTCATTGAATTTGTTTGGATTGAATCAGTAGTCAGTTTTAAATTGGCACTTCTCATTTTTAGTTGTTTTTTTGAAAGCTATTTTAATGGATTTCTTTTTAATTGTGTTTTATTTAGAGTCATTTCAAATCATTCTCGTTTGAATTCATTTCAAATCTTTCTACGCAACCGATGGGATTTTTTTTTTTTTCTTCTTAACACGAGAACTATACAATTTTAATTTAGTTTTTTGAAACTCGAACTTCTTTATCTAATGTGTAATGGCACTGGGAACGTTACAGATTAGTTACATACTCTCTCCATTTCATATTATATGTCATAAGTATAAAAATGCATGATTCTTTCATGTGAAAAATACTCTTAGGACTAAAATAATCTTTTTCTAATTATTTACCTCTAATAATTCTTTCTTCATTAATAAGGAAGATGAGGATAAAATTGAGAAAAAATGTAATAAATGCATCATTGGAACTTTATAGTATTAGAATTATAAATTGGAACTTTATAGTATTAGAATTATAATTGACAAATAATATACAATGCAAAAAGAAATATGCAAGTTACGGCTACCCCTTGAGTTATGGTCAAATTCTGAAAACCCCCCTCATATTTGAGTAATTACAATCATTCTCCTTAACTATGTATTATTTTATGACAAAACTCCTTCAGTGGTAAATTTAATTGGTAAAATCGAATCGAAATTTCAGTACGCCAACATTTTATACTATTTACCGAACTCAATATACGATTTGGTTCAATAAATAACCGAATTACATTAATTTTATGTAAAAATATTTAAAAGGAGGGAGTAGCTGTAATTATCCAAACAAAAGGGATTTTTCGTAATATGACCATACCTTAGGGGTGACCGTATGTTGCCCTAGTTAATTTTAAGGCTAAATTACAATCACCCCCTGAGGTAAGGTCTATTTACTAAAACCCCCCTCACTTTTTTCAATAATTACGCTCATCCCCTTACAATTTGTAAATTTCTTACATCAACACCCTTCTGTAGGGGGTGGATGTAAAGAAATTAGAAACTGCTGGGGCTGGGTGTAATTCCAAAAAAAAAAATTTACAGAAAAAGTTCATCGAAGTGCGCACTTTTTTCCCACAAAATTTAACGTCTCTTGGCCCATATATATATAAATTTCAATCCCTTCCAAAATATACTGACAGACTACGCAGAAGATTTCAAAAAGGAATGGCCAAGATTCTAATGCTGAAGCCCAGCTGCAGCAGCAACCATTATCTAACCACTGCATCAATTCTCTCTCCACAAAACGCCGCCGTTTCACTAACAAAAGCCACCATGGCTATGTGCTCGAGCTTTTGCCCTCGAATAAATATCCAATTTCGAGCCAAACCCACTTCTCGTTTCTCCATTAAACCCCAATTCTCTGTTCAATTTAAGGCTTTTTCTTCCCAAGATTCCAATCCTCCCCCCAAAGGTATTTTCTTTCTTTTTAATATAATCCAAGAAACTGAAATGGTGCTTTGATTTAATGTGGGATTACTAATTTTAGTATCTGATTGGTGTGTGCTGCTTGCTTAATCATGTTTAATTTCTTATAATTAAGTGCCATTTTATTTGTAATCAAAATAGTTGAATGTTTGTTGAATTCCTGATAAAACAAGAAAGTTAGGCTGTGTTGAAATTTATAGACGGGATTTTGGTTTTACGCCTCGACATTCTCGATTGGGTTGTGTGTTTTCGAGTTTTTTTTTTCGTTTTGCTAATCCTTATCTAAATTAGTCAGAATTTATAACATTATGACTATTCATCACTGTTTTCGGTTAGTGAAGAGTGTTGTTCTTCGATGATTTCGTGTAGACTTGTTGAATGACCATCTCAACCAAAAGCTTAAGCTTTTAGTGAAATGTATCATTTAATATTAATATCTCCAATAAGAATTGATCGAAGTGACGGAAAACGAGATTTAGTAACTTCGATCTTTCCATCTAATTGAATATATTCACTCGGAGAGCTCAATATATATGAGGCCGAAAAAATGCTTGGATCGAAAATTATAACGAGCTTTACGTATGTAAAACAGATGAGGTGCCAACTCGCATCGGCTTTTTGGGTCTCGGAATTATGGGTTCTCCGATGGCTCAAAATCTCATAAAAGCAGGGTATGAGATTTTAATTTATTATTAGGTAGTCGTAAATATATTCTCATTTCTTCTCGTTTTTTCCGAAGAAAGTGAGTGATGATATTTTAGTACTTTAAGCTCGATACATAATTTTAAAAGATATATTCTTCTGTTGTAGATGCGATGTTACTGTCTGGAATAGGACCAAAAGCAAATGTGATCCCCTTGTCTCATTGGGTGCTAAGTAAGTGCACGAGTTTTGCAAACGGGAAATTATGCTTAAATTAACTAAAAATATATTATCTCGCCCATCGATCTAACTAGCTTAATCGTTTTTCCCGTATGGTATCTTTTTTGCAATTTTGCTTAAAAACGTAATATCCGATGCAGATATAAGTCCTCTCCCGAGGAAGTAGCTGCCTCTTGTGATGTCACATTTGCCATGCTGGCTGATCCCGAAAGTGCAGTGAGTATAAAAAAATTAATTTTATAAATATATTATAGTTGCCTTATCATAGCAATATTCTCAGCTTATTAATTTTTTTTAGGCGGAAGTTGCGTACGGAAAGCATGGAGCTGCAAGTGGTATGAGTCCCGGAAAAGGGTATCTTCGGTTTTTATTTCCTGCAATTTTCTTACAGTGAAATTATAATTTTTTTTTATGGACTTAATACAGCCTTAAGTTAAAGTTTCTTACATGTTCTAACGCATATATCGTTTACAGTTACGTAGATGTTTCCACCGTCGATGGTCCCACCTCCAAATTGATCAGCACACGCATCAAATCTTCCGGAGCACTATTTTTGGAGGTTACTTTATTTATTTATTTATTCATTTTTTTTTTTTAAATCTATTTAAGAATGGAAAACACACTAAGACAGTAACCTAAGTAGGAACAAAAAACCACGTCGTATTTGTTTTTATCTGACAGGCACCGGTTTCGGGTTCGAAGAAGCCGGCTGAAGATGGACAGTTAATTTTTCTTACAGCAGGTTATATTCTTTTTTGAATATTTTTTGTATCCTCGTTTAAAGAGATGTTTGTTCCGATTTCTGTATTATGTTGTACTTGGAATTTCAAGATAAAAGTAGGCTTTGTCTGAAGTGAAACTACTCTGGCTGCTGCAAAATATTTTCAGGCGACAAATCCCTATACGAAACAGCTGCTCCGTTTTTAGATATCATGGGAAAGGTGATTCCTCCACCTCCCTTTCTTCTTCTTTTTTAGTCTTTACCGAAAATGATCTTATAATTTCTCGATCTCGTCTATTTCGCACATTTTTTTTATAGTCAAGATTTTACCTTGGAGATGTCGGAAATGGTGCTGCAATGAAACTCGTCGTCAATATGATTATGGGAAGGTTCTGCCTCTCTCTCTCTCTCTCTCTCTCTCTCTCTCTCTCTCTCTCTCTCTCTCGTGTTTTTACGATGATTTATAAATCCAACATTATTCGTTTCTTTGCATTCAGTATGATGGCATCATTTTCCGAAGGATTGCTTCTCAGTGAGAAAGTAGGCCTCGATCCAAAAGTGCTCGTCGAGGTATAATATCTTTTATTCCGAGTTTATAATAAATACACACACACACACACACACACACACAAGCATCATGCATCGATAAAATTGCAGGTTATCACCCAAGGTGCGATAAATGCACCAATGTACTCGATGAAAGGTCCTTCGATGGTTCAATCTCTATACCCCACCGCATTTCCGTTAAAGCATCAGCAGAAGGTATATATGCTTTTTCCGATCTTCCACCGCTTAAACGAAATGACTCGAGTTGAACCAATTAGGCCTCGTTTGGGAATCTTGAGAGAATCTCAGCTTGAGGTTTAGATCGGATTGAACAAAAATATATATGTCCATATTTAGTTGCTATGTTAACAAATCGATCTCGAATATACTTTTTAACTGACAGCTCCAACATATATAATTTATTTAATTTTTTTTTATAGGACCTTCGACTTGCTCTGGGATTGGCTGAATCGGTTTGTCAGCCAACTCCGATAGCGGCGGCTGCAAACGAGCTGTACAAAGTAGCCAAATCTCGTGGTTTAAGCGACGATGATTTCTCGGCTGTCATTGAAGCACTGAAAGGGAAACTGGATAAATTATCATAGAAGAATTCATTCAGCTTTATATTGAACTATAAAGCATGGAATTTATTTTTTTGTTTTTTTGGAAGAAAACGTGCCTCATTTTGCATTTTTTATGTTACCATTTTGCCCTTTACCATCTGTGGAAAATAGCAACAATTCAAATACATTTTATGTCTTCTACATTAAATTAGTGAATTAAGTCGTCGTTTGCTTATTTATATCGGATTAGACCAGATTAGATTAGATTAAATTAATTCTCTACTGGTTAATTAATTAATTAGTTAATAGTATGGTCGGTTATTTAAATTACATTTGTATTAAATTTGTTAGTTTATGTTATTATATGTGAATTGTTTGTACAGTCTTTTATTTAACAAAATCAAGTTATTATTTTAAGGATAAAATTGTAATTTTCTGCTTTAGTCACCCCTACAAAATTAATCACCTAAATTTTAATTGATTTACCAACCCTCATTAGGAGAGTTGGTACCTAGCCCTTACCAATAGGGTAACGGTCTAGGGTTCGAGTCCCCCCCTCCCCTACTTCCCTTTGTAATGGATTTGAATTTACTCAAAAAAAAAAAAAAAAAAAAAATTTAATTGATTTAATGCTCCATAAATTGTTAAATTATTTATTTATCAACTACTTGCTGCTTATTTAGTTATTTCTATTTGCCTTCATTTAAAATTATTTCCCAGATGCTTCTTCAAATCAAAATCTAATCATTTAATTACATACTTATTAATCAATTTTTAGAAGAATAAGAAAATATATTTTCCAAATAAAATATTATCAAATATTTTCTAATGTAGAAAATGATTTTTTTTTTAGACAAAATGAAAGCAAACAAACTCGAAGGCTACATCTTAGGGTTTTAGCAGTTTAATACTGAGGAGTGATCTCCCCCAATTTCCCCAAAAAATGGCGTCTTCCAAAACCCTAATCCGCCCCGGAGTTTCTCTGATGACCCGATTCCTCACCCGGACTGTGCTTCCCGACCCGAATCCCCTCACATCACGGACCCCCGAATTGATCTCTTCATCGAAATTCTTTCCCTCTTTGTTTGCTTCTCAGTCACACACGCCGCCGCCGCCGCCGCTGCTGCCGCCGCTGCATTTCCCGCAGAATCAAAACGACGCCGAATCGCTCAGGAAGATCTCATTCGAAGGTTTCCTCTACCCTTGTGGCATTCCTTCTCTCCCGTTCTTCCTGCCCGACGGTAAATTTTTAAATTCCTTCCGTTCAGATTCATTGTCGATTTTGCTTTTGAAAATTGGATTTTAGGCTAGTTAATTGAGCTCGTGTTTTTGCTGTACTTGTGGTTATTGACATTATTACTATTATCCAAACATCCGAGATCGTTGAATCCTACTACTGTAGCAGTCTTCTATGCTGTCTCGTTTGCAGCATTGTGTATCATCGCTTCAACTTTGCGCGATTGATGTCAATAATGCTGTAACGATCTTAGTAATGGAGAAAACTGTACCTTGAAGCTGGATTGACATGCTAGAATTCTATGATTTTTGCTCTGTTTGGAACTGATTGGATAGAGCTATAGTTAACCGACATAGTCGTCTAGTTTTGATCATTACTTTGGCGAATGCAGGTAACACAGCAAGTTTATAGGATAGATCTTTGTTAAGAGTCATAGTCAAATGTTTTATATGTATGATTTATTAACCCTTTGGTTTTTGATAGATTTGATGTTTATAGGTTTCCAAAATGCTTGATAGACGGATGGGACTTATGTTTAGATAATGTTAATTAAAAAGTGAATCATGTTATGGTCGTCCTGTTTCCAGCATGTATGCTGTTTGTATCACTAGACAAAAAAATTTAGCCTTGTAAAAGTGACAAATAGTGAACTGTGTTTCGTAAAAAAATATGTTAATGGAGCGACTTCTTACTATGAATATCTACTATTTCTGGACTTCCAGTCAAATCTTTGACTTTCTGGACACGTTTCCAGTCGTGGTTGGAAATTGATCAAAAGTTACTGCCTCGCTTGTGTCTGGTCTGAGAAATAATGCTAATGGTAAAAAAAGAAAACAGCTCCTAAAAGATTATGCCTTCATTTAGGAGGTTTTGTCAGGTCGCGTTTGTCCGGATCTTGTTGTTGAGGACAAAGGGTTCCTTTTTAAAGAAGTTGATTAAAGTAACTGGCCTTGCTTGTCTCTGGTCTAACGGATTACGTCAATGTTAAAAAAACTGGTCCGAAAAGATTATGTCTTTATTGAGGTGGTTTTGTCAGGTCGTGTTTGGCCGGATCTTGTTCTTGAGGACAAAGGGTTCCTTTTTAAAAGCCCGTAAATGCGGTGGGAAATGTGAGGTCATGAACACAATCTTGCATTGTCGTTTACGAAACTTTTTACGCACTTTTATAGCGGTCAGCATTTATATTCTACCAATCTTTTGTCAGTCGTGCTTCTCTATGTTTCAATTTGATAGGGCAACATATACGTCATTGATTCCCATTTAATTGTGAAGAACGGATGTTAAATTGGCGTTTCTTTATGTTTGTCGATTCTTACTTTCCGGAATTGATGTGTGATATATTCTTCTTCTTGCCTTCCCATAGGAGATGAGTCTTCGTCAAATGAGCCAATGATTTTATTACCAAAGAGGACCTATCAACCGAGCAACATCAGGCGCAAACGGACACATGGATTCTTTGCTAGGTCTCCTCTCTCTCTCTCTCACACTCACACACACAGACACACATATGCACACCCCAAGCGCATGTACGTACTGATGTTCATGCACGCGCTTGAGCAGAAATAGTGGTTGCTCAACCTGACGTCATATAGCTGCTGACTCCCTTTAATTTTCCATTCTTGCATGCCTTTCTTCGTTTGTTAATTCCAGTGCGAAAAAGGCTTTTGTCCTATCATTTATTAATCTCTTATTTTGCACAAATATCACGGCTATTAAATGCCCTGATTTTCTTGAAGCAGATATTTGCTCCAATTTTCCTATTTTAGGCTCTCGTACGAAAACCTGCATCCGTCACTTCCTATTTTATATGTGAAAATTTCACCTTCTTGTGAAGAACAACATGCTTTCGGATATTCCGTTTGATAACTGCACCAGCCATATACGAGGACAAAAATTTATTACAGCAGCTTGATTCTAGTATACCCCTTGTGTTAGTGATTAATACATATGTTTTTTCCATCGTGAACAGAAAAGCAACAAAGGGTGGCCGAAGAGTTATTGCTCGGAGAGTCGCAAAGGGCCGTTTTAGAATCACGGCGTGATGAAGCTTCTGGAAGCTTCCACCGAAGTCAAGTCCACATGCAAAGTTGATTTGGTCAGTAGCACAGACAATTGTGGAAATTTTGATTGACTATTTGGAGTTTACTGTGCAATAATAAGTGTACTGTAGGCTGTAGCTTTTTTTTTTTTTTAAGAAAATTAAATTTATGCATATTATGTTTTTCTTTGATTTACTGGTCTGATAATTGACATATTTCTTTCAGTATTACTGAATTAATTCACCTAATATTGGTGTGTGTGTGTGTGTTTTGTCTTATTTGTACATTCACAGGAAGAAAACGCCTACTACAAGAGATATAGATAGATACACTCACCAATTTTACACACACAAACACACATATACACACACTAACCTGTTTGCCAAATGCACACACACCGATGTGTGTGAGAGTTTATTCTATACACTTGTATCCTTAAAACAAACACGTAGACACATGAAACATGAGTGTCTGACACATGCACATTTTGAATGGTGATTTGTCGATTTATTTATTTTATTTTTTTCTTTTATATTTACATAGGCATACTCTAATATATATATATATATATATTTAGAACTCTTAAATAAAACAACAAAACGAAAATAGATTGATTGTATTTCAAGAAATGATAAGAATTTTTCACTACTTGTCCGAAATTGAAATTGAGGTTACACAAAGTTCCAATAATTTAGAATATGCTGCAATTATTTATTCAAATTATATCCCAAAAATATAATATTTAAATCTTCATATTGCACAACAATACAAAAGATGTATATATACATATATTTCTTCTTACACAAGCGCGTGCAGGCCGCGCGTGTGTGTCAGATTATTTTTCTGACCTCTTTCCACATTAAAGTGTGGGAGAAATTCTTGCATCATAAATAACATTAAACTCACAGACAAAAGCTATGAACTGCAGTCATAAAACAAAATGTACAAAAACCCATCAACATCATTATATATATATATATATATATATATATATATATATATATATATATATATATATATATATGAGATGGTAATTATCATCACAAATTATTTATTAATCAGTTCCAAAATGCAAGTATATATGAGAATACATACAGATATTTGAGACTGAAGTTTCAGACTGAAAGACAAAAAGGGGGGGAATTAACAAATTAAGCTGACAAACTGAAAGATGCATACATATATATATATATATATATATA
>NW_012192829.1:215949-282696 GCF_000504015.1 Erythranthe guttata
ATTATCTAGATTTTTCTCCCACACCAAATCTACGTATCTTTTATTATTTTATTATTTTCATTTTATTAATCTTATTAATAAAAGGAATTTTATTAATAAAAGGAAGGTTGCATTGGTAAACCCTAGGGCAATTTTTTCCGCTTATTTGAATTTTACAATTATCAATTACTTTCGTAATTACTTTTATTATTTTATTTTATTTTATTTAGTAAATTAAGAATCAAGATCAAATTTTTAAATCAATCCCCTCCTTTTATCATTACGTATTCTACCTCATCCTCCTTTTTTTTTTTTTTTTGGAAATGTCTTCAATCTCAAATTTTCCGTATTTAATTTGATCCGATAAGATCCATTCGTGATTTGGTATTTTTTGTAATCACATTATCCGATTTGTGTGATTTGTTGATTAATCGCAAAAGAAACGGGATATGATGAGTTTGTTCACATTATCCGATTTGTGTGATTTGTTGATTAATCGCAAAAGAAACGGGATATGATGAGTTTGTTAATGTTATATATCTGAAGTTCTATGTATCATTTAATGTGTTCAATTTTTTTTTTTTTTTTTTTTCTCCATTCCAAAAACCCTAGGGGCAGGGGATTGTTCTACAGCCGTAAATATCATCACCATTAGTCGGAGTAATTTGGATTCAGGAAATTTGTAATTCAATAATTTGAATTCGTGTAATTGCAGATTTTTTTTTTCTTTCCATATATATATATATATATATATATATATATATATATATGTATATATATATATATATATATATATATATATATATATATATATATAATTGTTTTAGAATAATATGTGTCCCTCCTAAATTTTTTTTAACTTCACACCAGAGATTCGCTCAGCTAAATTGTGTTGACTGTAGATCATGTACAATATATATTCTGGCAAAAAATATAGAGTATATTCACATAATAATAGTGAAATCATGAATTAATTAGATAGTGATCGAGTAATTAAGTATAAATTTTAATCGTGCACACGATTAAACGGTCTCATTCTCATATATCGATATAAATAATTACTTAAACGATCGAAAATAATACGAATTAATTACTTATATGATCATTATTTTTGTATCTTCGTTGTTTTTCTTCATGGAATTAAACCCTACATCGGCTTGTTTTCCACATTTAATTTACACAAACATATGCACGGTTGTCTTTAAAATATGTAGTTATAAACGCGTATAGTACTAAATATAATCTAACTGAGTGAAGTTCAACGAGAGTAGCATAGAACGAACGTCATGTTACCTTATGGCAATATATGATACATATTCGATGAAATTTATCTGAGTGTAGCATCTAACTAATAAAACTCAATTGCGACTAACATGATTGAATTTCGGCCGAATAATCCTCATACAAAAATATTTTAATTAATCAGTAAAATATAATATATATATATATATATATATATATAATTGACATCTTCAAAGTTTGCTGGATCACATGAAACTTGAAGAATTATTATTTTTATTTTGACAGTTAAAATAATTTCGTCATCATCAGCCAAAACATTAAATGCAAGAGATATCTCATCGAAGGACAATAATTAATCTCTATCAACCCATTATTTTCTTTTATTTTTCATTTTTTTATTTCTTTTATATATTTATATTAAGAGAAAATCACATATTCAGTAATGAAAGGTCAAAATCAATGGTAAATTCTTGGTAAAGCAATACTTGTTTTGGTTTTGTAACCAAACAGAAAAATATATGTTCATATATTTTGTGGTTGGTATAAGATAAATTGCTTCAAAAACATATCTTGTGATCGAAGTTCATGTTTTTCTTTTTTAATATAATAAAAAATTGAAGGGAAATTATATATAAAATAACAGATAAATAAAAAAAAATAAAAAAATAAAAGAATCTTGATTGCACATGCAAGAATTAATGGCAGCAGGCTCCATTGCTCTATATGATGAGCCACAATGTGACATAAGCTTAGGTTCTGTTTTGTTTTATACCATTTTATGACCACAATGAAATATATATATATATATATATATATATATATATATATATATATATATATACCCTATGTATGTATGTATAAATATAGGTCAACTTCTAAAGTCAATTTTCCTTTTTAAGTAGTTTCTAAAATGAAATTCATGGGCCCAATTCCAGCAAAATGGGCTAAGACGTAGTCTTTTTCATTTTTTTTTGTTTTTTTTTAAGGAAAATAAATATGGTTTCATTTTTAGGGGTGGTAAATGAAGCCGTCTCGTGATCTCGATGAGTTGGCTTGACGAAAACTCGAACTCGAACTTGAGTTTTTTGAGCCCAAGCTTTTTCTTAGTTGTTCTTGAGCTCACGCACTGGCTCGCGAGCTTTATTTTTATTTTTTATTTTATTTTATTTTAAATTTAAATAATATAATAATATAAAAATTACAAAAAGATTACAGTCATAATTTGTTTTTAAATTTTTAATATTAATATAAATATTTTTAATAATATAAATAAACTATTAAAAAAAGTGAGCTTGGGCTCGAGCTAGAGCTCGAGCTTAGGAAAAAAATACTCGATGAGCTCGTCCAAATGTACTCAAGCTCAAGCATGCCAAACCAATCGAGTTCGGCTTGTTCACACTCCTAGTTACATTGCCACTATTAAGTTTTTTAATGTGACTAAATAAATTAGTTAGTTAATTAATTAGCAAGCCACAAATTTGGTTGTCTTGGAGATATTGTGGAGTCACACAAATTAAACAAGAAGAAGCAAACAATTTCAAGATTTGCAGCTGCCTTTGTTTTCAAGACAAAATTCATTACAAGAAAGTCTTGTAATACACTCAAAACCAATAACAACTTACTTGTAATAGTATTACCATATTACCATTTAGAATATTTTTCAAACAATTTAATATAATTAATTTTACACAAAAAAAAATGTATGTATGATAACACAAGCAAATCACTCACAAAATCCATTAGTACAGTTTGTTCTATACTATGTAAAATCAACCTTGACAATGTCAAACTAACAGAGAAACTTCAACCCACGCCTAAGAAAAACACACAACTGTCAAGGACAACAAGCTGTTGAACTCAAATTAATAATGCAAAACTAATTAACAAACCATCGCTCGATTCACTTGTAATAATCTCGACCGCTAACCCCATCGAATCGAATCGGAGGGTACAGATCCTTGCACAAATCCACCGAATAAAGATCCGCATCGGCACTTCTCCTTCCCTTCACCTTCGACAACGGACTAGGCTTCCTACGCAGCATCGGCAAATCCTCCACAGAGTGCCTATGAAACAATCCACCGTTGCCCGATATCGAGTTGTACGTACAAGGCCTCTGCTTAGCCTTGGTTGACCTGGTCAAACTCATGTAATTAGGCTTTGTGCCGTTGCTATTTTCGTTCGAACCTGGATTTTCGGAGGTCGTTGTCGATGAATTCGAAGTCATGCTCTCGTCGGAAAACGGGTCGGAGAGAATCTGACAGCTCATCGAGACTTTCGAGGAGGGCGTTCTTGTCTTTGTAGGAGTTGGCGTTGCGATAATTTCTGAGGAATCGTTTGGGGAATATTCCTCTCTTAGCCTCCTCGTCTCCCACGGCTTGTTCGCCATCCAACGCTCCAACCAAGGGAGCTCTAGATTGTTGTTCTTGTTCGTTCTCGAAGGGGTTTTTCGCAATTGCTGCAATTTTTTTAAAATGTTCGATTAGTCGAACAAATCTTTCAAAAGTTTCGATTCTTTTTTTTAATTAATTAACTAATTAACTTAACTACCTGTTGAGAAAGAGCATATGCAATAGCTCTCTCCCTCTTGATTGCTCCTTCTTGCTTCATTTGCAACTTCGACATCACTTCGCCTACGGTCCCGCGCCTATCGCACCACCCACTCTGCTATTTTCACCGCCGAAAAAAAAAATTAATTTTCGGTTTCCAACATTAAAATGCAATCATATTATAAAATAACCAAACCTCGGAAATTTTTAGGGGATCGGCTAGGTTTGAATACTCGGGCGGGTCCCCTGCACACGATTGGGTGCACTGAGCCCGAACCCTAGCTTGAACCCTAACTAGGGCTTGCATGCACCTTAGGGTTACGGCGGCTTGCTTTCTAACGAGCCGCCCTCGGACTATAGCTTGTAGTCGAACCAATGCTTTTAAAGCTCTCAATGCTCGCCGAGCCTTTCGATTTTATATTTAACAGAAAAAAATGGCTTAATTAGACAACAAGATTACTCTCAGTAAATAAAAATTGAGTCTTTGTAAATTAAATCATGTAAAAATAAAAATGTAGGAAAAAAACAGAGGATTTATTATTTATTACCAGAAAAGCACGAAAAAGAGTCTGAATTCGGACAGCAGCCCATTCACGGCGGACGACCATGAAATCCTTGGGGGAAGCTTTGGCCAGAGCAGCGACGGCGGCCGCCATCTCGGAATCAAAAGCGTAGGAAGAAGCCTCTGATCCGTCGGTCTCCGCCGCATCGCCGCCGCCGCCGGCGTTGCCGCCACCAGATCCAGTCCTCCATAGCTTCCACTTCCTGCCCTTACCACCCCCTTTCTCCTAAATCAAAACAATCCAAAAAAACCAGAAAATAAATTAGAAATTGGGTTTTTATTCAGCTGGGGCAATTTCTGCAGAAAATAAAAAAATCGGAAGAAATTAATTTCGAAGATCCCGGCTTACGGGTTCGTTAACGGAGGGTTTTTTGAGTCCGATCAGAGATTTGATCCATTTTCCAGAAGCACCCATTTTTGCAGAGAGAGAAATTCAGAAGAAGACAAAATAGAAGAAAGGAAAAGCATATGGGGTTTTGCAGAAAGAAACGATTGGAATTCTCGAAAATTGGAGCGATTTTTCTTAAATTTAATAACTGGAGAGGAGCGGAGTGTAATTTTTGAAATTTGAAATTTTGAAAGAAGAAAAAGAATATTAAAGATGGAAGCAACGAAATGGAAAGTTCCAACGGATAGTATTTCTTCGAGGACTTTAAGGATTGCTTTTCTTCAGTTTGAAATTGATCAATACGACGTAGTTTCCCGGGTTAAGTGTATTTTTTTTCCTTTTTTTTAGGTGGGCCATATTCATTCAAAGTATTGGGCCTTCATTTTCTAGAGAATGGGCCTATTTAAAAATGTTCACTAGATTTTGGGACAATTGTAGTTTTCACCCCTCAAGTTTGTACTAATTTCACATTTCGTCATCCATGTTCAGAAAAAATACATTTGGTCCATCGTGTTTCAGTAATTGAACATTTTTGGTCATTTTCATGAACTAAACGTTAGTCCGTCAGTTAAGGGGCAGTAAGTAATGGGCACACGTTTTATTCCATAAGTTTTAACGGAAATGACCTGAAAGTTTTGAATTTTTGAAACATAAGGGTCTAAATATGTGTTTTATGAACATAGGGGAACGAATGTGAATTTAGTACAAACTTGAGGGGTGAAAACTGTATTTTCCCCATAAATTTCATAAAAATAGGATCATTCTTGGCCCGTGATTATATTTAACAACAACAAAAATAAAAAAAAAACCCCTTAGTTTTAATTAATTACATAAATACCCCTACAGGTTGTAAATTTCTTACATTCAACCCCTTAAAAGGGTGTTAATGTACCTTACCTCAGGGTGCTGGTTGTAATTTACCCAAATTATCAATAAAGGAGAGGACAGATTATTGAACATCAGTCGGTTGCAAAAACCAGAAATTCCCAATGGCAGAACAAAAAGGAACCGAGTTCGCAGTTTCTCACTCTGGTACGAAATTTCGTTTTCATGTTTAGGTTTTACTAAATTCGCCCTTATTTTCACAATTTTTTTTTTTATTTTCATCTACACTTGATTTGGGGCTGTACTGTAATTTAGCTGTTTTAGCTGATTTTCTGCTTCAAGTCTTATGTATTGGGTGATTTTCAACTACTCGGTGTTGTTATAGAAGAAGAATTCTTACCAAAGATTCAATTTTTATTTTAAGGAAAACTTGTCAATGTTTGGATGCATTTTGGGGCTTATTTTAATTAGGTTTAGGGGAAATGTTTTTGGGGAAAAATTTGAGAATGAAGTAATCGTGAGATGAGCTTGTGAAAGCCAATTGGATTTAGAATTCACATTGTACTCTTCTATCGCTAATTTACAAATAGGATTAAGTAATAACCTTTTGTGTGTGTGTGTGTGTGTGTGTGTGTGTAATTGTATATATGTGTCCAATTCCATCGCAACGTCGCACGTATTTTGTAGCCGAAGCGGACAATTTTTTTTATAAATAAAATGCTAAAGTAATTTAGAATTCTTGAAAAAAAAAATATATTATTAATATTGGAATTGTAGAACAATAGTATGATGTAATGATACAACGTTTATGGTTATTACATAAACATGTGTTTGTCACTCCCATTATAGATTCGTTTAGAAATTTATGCTAGTTGTGTATCTCGTCGTTGTTGTTTGCTTGTTATGGAGATGAACTTATGTCAAATGGGGATATTAATAATTGACGTTATACACTTGTACGTCTAGTAGACGAAGGTGCAAGTTCGCAAAACGTAATCAAGAAGTCGAAAAATGAGAACGAGGCGGTGATTGATAGTGATAAATCGCCTCACCATCACGAAGAAACGCACGGGAAAAGTGACGACATTGATGAGAACACTGCGGTGGATGAAGTCAAGGGACCGAGTGTGTTTCAACGTGCAAAGGAAGAAGTTGAAGCTATAGTCGGATCAGTTCTGCCGAAGAAATAGTTTGTAAGTGGAGTTTTGCACGTACATTTGTTCGTTCTTTGTGATGTTAGATAAGTCGATAGTTGAATGTATGCTGTGTACTCGTTGAATGTCCTTCATATAAAATGTGCGAGTTTTTTTCCCGAATTTGATTGATTTTGTTTATATTATTACCAAATTATTGCATTATTGTTTACATGTTGGGGTTGGATCGAAATTAATATTTTAATAAAAAAAATTGCATTTTTCGGGTCTAAAAGATTTAAAACGGCAATTCAAAGTTTAAATCAATTAATAATCGACTATAATCATTCGATATATGATAGAAATCGCACGAATCGGTCAGTAACTAGTTGAAAACAAAATAGAAATTTCAGTTGTAAATAATAATGTAACTCTACAAAAAATATATATATATATATATAATTCCGAAGATTGAAAATTTCGGATCAAAATCGACGCCATTTGAAAATTATGTTATGAACTAAACCGGGAAAAAAAAAAGTTTAAATTCTTTTTTTATATATATATCTTGAAATAAGTGAGGGAAAAAAATTCAAAAGGTTGAATAAGAAAAGATGAGAGGGTACCATAAATGAAGAGAATCAGTGTGTAATCAAATCCATGAACAGTGAGTCACAGCTCAATCACTGAAAGACATTTCAGAGTTCTCTACCTATTTATTGACTGCTGTGTTTCATCAATTCCCCTCTCATTTCCATTAATTCTTTTATTTTTATGGATTAATATATTAATTAAAAAAAATAAAACATTCCAAATATATTATATAATAATAATCCCAGTAGGCTCAATGCAGAGAATCAGAAATCTGAAGCAGCATCGAAAAGGTGTCTATCTATATATCAGCTTTCTTCATTAGTTTGCCAGCTCTGTATGACTGTATCATATATATATATATATATATATATACACGTTAAGTAGTGTACTAGTTTGGATCTGATTAACTAACTTATTACCCCATCTTTTCCCTTCTGGCTTCTGCTACTGACTGACTGAAAATGAATGAATGAATGAATGAATGTTTCAGACATTTATTGAAAATTAAAATTAGTTTTTTTTTCCTTTTATTTTTGCAGCCTTTTTAATTTGAATTTTATTTATTTATACCAGTTTTGGAATGTAGTGTCAGAGAGAAAAGGGAGGCTATGCTATGAGGATCCCAACATTGGTATTGCTTGTGCAAATGAATCTACTAGTAAAATTTCAAGAAACTCCTTTTTCATCAGTTTATATAATTAATTAATTAATTAATTAATTAGATTCTCTTCTTTCTTAAGCAACACCTCTGTAGTCTCTACATACTACTCTGTATATGATCTCTGCCTATACTTATGCTACAGTATGTGTGTGTGTGTTAGAGAGAGAGAGAGAGAGAGAGAGAGAGAGATGTGTGTGATTTGGGGAAATGGGAAAATTTTGTTGTTATTTAGGAAAGAATTACGGCCCCTTGTTTATATTTAGCAATCTTGCATGCCCTCTTCCAGCAAGATCCAAGTCTTCTACTATACAAACTTCTCTCTCTCTCTCTCTCTCTCTCTCTCTCTCTCAATCTCTCTCTCCTCGTTTCTCTCTCATAAAATAGAATCATGAGGGCAACAAGCATATGTTGCTTTCTTGTATTGCTTCTGCACATTATCCTTTCTTTGCCTAATGGCGGTTCAACCGCCAGAATATTTCACTCTCCACATGCTTTTGCTGCTGCTGCTGGTAATAATATTCTAATTTTATATATGTATTTTTCTATTTTGGTAAATATTGTTTATCAAAAATATGTGATGAAAACACATATTCTTGATCAGCAGGCACACTCCTAAATACCAAGCCACTGCAAACAACTCATCAGACCTCACTCCAGGTATATACATATATATATATACACACATCATCTGTATACCATTTGTCTCAAATCATCATATCCATATATTAAAAAAAAAAATTAAATTAAATTATTATTATTTTATTTTCAATTATAATAATAATAAATTAAGAAGGGCATGATTATGAAGAAGAGAGTGGAATTAGTAGTGAGAGAGGGAGGGGCAAAAAGGGAAATGCAAAGAGCAGGGTCAAGCCCGCCGAGCTGCGAGCACAAGTGCTACGGTTGCATGCCGTGTGAAGCTATTCAGGTGCCCACCACCACGCTCCAGTACACCAATTACGAGCCCGAGGGCTGGAAATGCAAGTGTGGCCCCACCTTCTACACCCCCTAACTACTATTTTTATTATTTTGTAATATATTATTATTATTATTATTAGTTGTAGGAGAAATTTTGCCCTTTTTTTTTTTTTTTGCAATTATTTTAAGGATTTTTTTCTGCTGATTAAAACTTTGTTATGAATCTGTTCTGAAATGTGTGAAAAGGTGGGTTAACGCAAACTGTTAATACTAATTAGGGGTTTATTACTATAGAATTAAATATTAGGAGTTTTAATTGAATTGTAACCAGACATATATATCCATTATTGAGTACTATTGTACATAGGGTACCTAAATCGTACCATTATGAGAGAATATTACACAAATATCACGAACAATTGAACACCCAATTTATTGTCGTTCGACTCAATGAGAGCATACATTTACCAAACGATCCAAGAAAACAATAATTAATCGAGAGTATCAAATTTTACATCAACTCTAAGCAATTAAAATGCATCATATAACCGCCTTAACACAAGAGATTCCACAAGTTAGCTCCATATAACCCCGCCTTAACACTCTTCAGTCATTGGTTGTCTGAGCTGCTCCATTCTCCACCGTTTGATCTCCAGCTCCTCTTGATGTATCAATTATTCAACTTCCATAAGATTGAATCACAAATCAACAAACTTCTATCCATATTAAATACATAATATAAATGAATTAGACGATGCATTTGAATCTCTCAATGGTGAAAATATTTAATTTGTACTACTCCAAATACATTATATATACAAAATAAAACTTTAATTTTTCCATGAATTAACTTGGCCCGGCCCAAATAATCATATAAATTGGCGGCCCATCAAACAAAACATCAACAAACTGAGATCTTCAGAAAAATTAGAGCTTTGCTATATTCAAGAGTAACAAAAAAATTCCCAAATTTCCATTCTGCAAATTCGTTCGTTAGCAATGGCAACCTTCCTCAGTCAAGTAAGTTCCTTCTCGTGATTTTTCTGCTTCAATTGTTGTTTCTGGATTGTTGATCTCAACTTCCCGATTCGCAAGATCTGATATTTTCTGCATTTTTTTTCTCTCGCTCGTAGCTGATTTTAGATCTGAAATGTCAGCATTCCCCTGTTGATCTCCCTTTGATTCGTATAATTTGTGTGTTTTATATCCAATCCCTTTCAGAAATAATCGTTAATTTGTAAATTATATGTAGTTCCTTTGAAGAATCAAGCATTTTGATCGCTGCCCGGTGTGTGTGTGTGGAGATATTTATTGGCAAACAGAACCTTAAATTTGATATTTGGATGATTATGAGTGATAATTATTTTTTATTAGGAAATATATAATCAGGACTGTGTGCGTGCATTTTTTGTGTAAGCGTGTGAGATGCATTTTGGGATCACAATTCACACGTGTGCCCTGTATGTGTGAACAATATCAGTAATATGAATAGTGGATATACGAGTTCACTTTTATAATTATCGTAAAATGTGTGTGTGCGCGACTATGATCTGATAAATTTTGGTTTTTGGCGAATGATGAAGTGATCAGTAATGTAATTAGGAATTTTGATAATTAGTTAAGTAGGTGTTAACAATGATTTATGGCTGTAATTTTGATCACGCGAAAATGTAGGAGGCTTGCCCGACTATAAAGAACATTCTTTTGTTGGATTCCGAGGGGAAGCGTGTTGCTGTCAAGTACTATTCAGATGACTGGCCGACAAATAGTGCCAAACTCGCATTTGAAAAGTCCGTTTTTACCAAGACTCAAAAGACTAATGCGCGTAACGAAGGTACATTTAATCTTGAGCTCAATTTACGGGGAACGTCATAAATTTCTCGTTAAAACAAATCACATTTTTTTCTCTTTTCTTTTTGGGATATCTGAATTGCTTAATTTTGTGGTTTGAAGCGGAGATAACAATGCTGGAGAGCAACATTATCGTGTATAAGTTTGTTCAAGATCTGCACTTTTTCGTGACTGGGGGAGACGATGAAAATGAACTGATTTTAGCTACTGTCCTACAGGGCTTCTTTGATGCAGTCACTCTTCTCCTCAGGTTTTATATTAATGAACATGTTGGTGCCTATTATTTGTTTCTCGATGAACGATTCATTCTGATCGTGTATTGTTTGTTTAGGAACAATGTGGAACAAAGGGAGGCGCTCGAGAACTTGGATCTGATTCTTCTGTGCCTTGATGAGATTATCGATGGAGGGTAGGTTATGACCCTTGCGACTAATTTCAGATAAATAATTTAATTCTTGCTCCTATAAATTGGTTTAATACTATTAAGTTCAAATTATTTCTTTGTTCGAAATCCCAACATTCATCTGCTTTAGCATGATCAACCGCCGATATAAGTTTTTTTTTTAACGTGAATTTACCTTCCTTTACGTTTCATGTTCTCTAGAATTCTGCTTGACAAACTGATTAGATGAGATATTTGAAAATTAAAATGCTGATTCTCCTGAGCCGTAAAAAAAAACTTGATCATCCAAAATAGTGGAAGCTTTCTGCATTATCCACATTAACCATGTCTTCATTGTCTTTTCTCATATCACGAAGTAACGAACACTTCTGAAAAATGTATATATCTTCAGATACGTGTTAATATTTTATTAATTTGATTGTCTGGCTTGTTACATGAGACTGATATTTCCTTGCTTGGTTTCTCCCTCATCCTTTTAATCGGGACAAATCGTGATTACCAACATATTACACTTGTGTATTGCAGGATTGTTCTTGAAACAGATGGTAGTATTATTGCTGGAAAAGTAGCCACCCACAGTATGGATGATGGGGCACCACTCTCTGAGCAGGTGATGTTTTAATTATACAAAAAAAAAAATCGCTTTGTTTTATTTACGTTTTTTTGCCATGAAACTTGACGCATTTAGAGAAATGCCCTCGATAAAACAAAAAACAAATGTTTATAAGCCCGCATATATGCGAGGTTCGATGGATCAGTTCTTCGTTTTTTAATGTTGTCCTAATTTGGATCGTTATTTGCAGACGATATCTCAAGCTCTGGCCACCGCACGCGAACATTTGACAAGATCACTTCTAAGATGAAACCATCTCTTCTCAATTCTCATACAGTACATCTGAAAAAAGCATCGATTATTTGATGCTCCCCCTACCTAAATTGTAGTTCGTCTGTGCTCATTTTTCTTCGTCGAGGTTCTATTGTTCTAAATACTTAAAAGATTATGTCTGCAATTTTTTTGTGGTTTCTTTTTGTATTCCATTTTCAATAGATTTCTTGGACACTATCTTTTTGTGTGCCTAAAATATAGCTGCTTCATTTTCATTTATAAAATATTATTACAGGCATATATAAAATATTTTCATTTAAATACAAAAAAAAAATTGCCAAAATTTTCTTTCAAAATGGACTTATCGAACACATTTAAACATGAGTTGTTGGTACTGGTTAATGTTTGGTTACGAAGAATATTATCGTGATACCACATTTAGCACGAGATTACGAACAATTTTAATTAGTTTGTTACTAGGGATCTAGTACAATTTAATCTAATATAATTTAAGTTAATACGACCAAACAAGGCCTAAATTAATTATTTCTAAATAACTTTAATATTAAAAGAAAATGATAATAATATATGGTTTTCTGATGAATCTCAATAAGACAGAACTACTGCCCACCTTTAATCCTCCCAGCCTGGATTGTTTTGTTTCCAAATGGCAAAATTAATCCTTTTTTTTGGCTTATTTGCTAACTTCGAATAATCCTCAGTTGAATTTTTTTATGAGAGAGAAAGCCAAAATAAGATAAGTTTTTTTTTTTTTATAAGAAAGAGAATAAGATAAGTCGTGGTCACGTTTTAAGCATCAATTGGGTTGGGACTAAAAATAGTATAAATAGCAGGCCAATACCTTTTCAATATATATATAAATATATATTTTTTAGTTTCAATAATTTTATTTCCAATTTATATAGTGTCCAGTGGCGAGGCCAGTATAGGTTCAAAAGGGGTCACAACCCCCAACAATTCTCGAATTCCTATGTTTTATGTAAATATTAAAAAAAAATCATGTATAATTAGCATTATCAGCCCCCCTCATAAAAGTTTTAATGCATTCGACTCCGCGAACTTATAATTCTGACTCCGCTAGTAATAGTGTCTAAGCTAAGGAAAATTGATAATAATGAAATTGAAGAAATGACTTAGCATCTAAGTCTACGAAAAAATCCAAGAAGAAGAAAACTAAATAAATAATTGAGATAAGAATTAAAATAGTAGTGGAACTTTCTTTTTTACATGATTTTCCAAAGCAAGTTCCTCTCATTTGCCACCTTTTGACATTTTTCTGATATTGGGTCCAATAGTTTACAAAAGTCCAAATTACTAAACATTTCCCCTTTACGTATTTTTTGGGTGTTGGATTATCAATAATTTATTATAATAGCTTGAAATTATTTATAGTCCCTATTTTGTTTTTAAATATCTTTTTTTTTTCCCCTTACAAAAGTGTCTCAAATTAAAAGTTATTTTAAATTGGACAATTGAAGTTTTAAAACTCGTTATTTCGACTAATTATTTTCTTGAATTAGTCGGTTGGTTTTTATTCATGACGACCTAGCTACTTCGGGTACCAAAATAAAATTACGCAATCTTACAAGTACAAAATGGTATACGTGGATTAGAGGATGTCAAATTTCACATTCGCAGACCGCAAAGAAAATAAAATAAAATATATAAATCGTCGGTTAATCGAACGATAAAAAATATTTAATGAATTATAGTTTATTATTTACTAATTCCTTATTGATTTTTTTTAATCCCTCGTGGGACAATAAATACTACCCACTTTGTTGCCCAATTATAAATGCTTCCAATTCTCTTTTTGTGAATGACTACATACACAAATTTCCATTTCTTTATCATTTTGGAAAAAAATAATTTGCTTTATTAAAAAAAAAAATTATAATTTGATTTTTAACATTTAAAAAAAAAATATTGAAGTAAATTCAGAATTAAGAAACTTATTATATTTATTTCATATTTGACCAAAAATAGTTCATTTGCCAGGTTAAGCGACGTGGGACCCACTTAAACCAAGCAAACAATTAGACGCGCTGTCAAATGTGTTTTGACTAGTCTAACAAGATTTTATTGATTTTTAAAGTTTTAATCATATTTTTTTAGAGGTTATATACAATATAAAATTAAATATAAGTAATCATGATAATAATAATAGTTACTCATTTTTTGGTTAGTTTAATTAAAAATTGCAAGTACATAGAATTGATTATATAATATTAAGATCGTGCAAGTGTTAAATAGTAGGAATAAAATTATTTAAATTAATATAAAATGTAAAAGTCATCACCTCCATTTTCATTCATTATCCAAAAAATAAAATGTGTTTAGGTGTGATATTCCAACTAATTGGATCAAAATAGTATTTGAAACATTTATTTTTATAATAAATTGAATTCTTTCAAAAAATAAATAAAAGAAAAATCATACTACGGAATTCGAAAATTTGTATCCGTAGTTTTGATTTTCACCGATAATATTAAACACACAACATATAAAATAATATATATTTTTCGGAAAAAAATATATACTTTTAGAATTATTTTCAAAACTTCAGATTCAAAATCAAAATCTCAAAATACGATTTTGATTTCGGGGCAACTTTTTTAAATAATCGCAAATTTAAATTTGTTTTTAATATAAATTCATCCCTATTTTTCCACGAATCGTAAAATTCGCAGCCAATCAAATAATACAAATTACACATAATTAAGACTATTCTAATAAGTTATAGCAACAAGACTTGTCAAATGAAGAAAAAAAAAATTCAAGACTATACCAAGTCTTGGCAAATTTTGATTCTAATTCTTTAATTAATTATGATTTATTTATGGAAAATAGATTAATAAAATGTGGAAAAAAAATAAAAAAATAAAAAATGAAATGAAAATAAAGAAAGCGTGAAACGCTGGTATTGTTGTTTGAGTTCGATCAGAGAGAGAGAGAAGAGAGAGAGAGAGAGAGAGAGAGAGAGAGAAAACTCTTTCGTCACTGAACAAATCAATCTCTTCTTCCCTCCCATCCCCAATTTGAGGATTCGACCCACACACTTTTTCCCGTTAATTCTTTCATTTTTTTCTCTTCTCCAATGCGATCTCTCAGCTGAAATTCCACCTCGGCTTCTACCAAATTCCCCATTTCGCTGAAGAATTTCTCGGGTAAAACAATTAACAAATCATTTTTTTTTGTGTTTGAATCGTCTGTCTCTACGTTTCTGTGCGTGATTCGTGTTTTTTTGTCAATGTGGGTTTTGTTTAGCGGCAGTGAATTGAGTGAAATATTTGAATATTTCTTTTGTGTGTGTGTGTGTTTATTTGAGCTGCACTGGAGAAAATTTCAAATTTGAGCTGACATTGGGATGAATTTATGATGCATTTGTTGCATTTATTTTTTTCTTTAAAATTTCGGTTATTTGAATTTTTTTTTTTTTGTTTGTTACTGCGTTTTAGTGTTGAAGAAAATGATGAATTCTTTTGCTACAAATTTAAACTGAATCTTTGTTGTTGGTTAATTTTGAATTTGTTTAGGGTTATTCTTGGCTTTAACTGATCCTTAATTTGATTTTGGGATGTGATTCATCTGTTTTTTTTTTCATGGTTTAATTGACTTGACTTAGCTAAAGATCTTGAAATTAGTCAATATGTAGATGTTCACATGGATGAATATTGACTATCTTGATGAACTCGAATTGCATATAACAGATAAAGTACCATAAACCCCTCTTCGTTTAAATTCGTTTTCCAGGTGCTGCGAATTTCTGAAAATCGAGGTTTTCTCAAGGGTGTAGCTTTCATGTTAGCAAGTCAATCCATCCATGATGTAAGCAAGCCCTTTGCTTGCACAGTGGAGGAAAGTTTCAAAACTTTCTCATCATAATTCTTTCGACCTTAAAAAAACATTTAAAAAATGGCCGGTGGTAGAATAAGGGCAAGAATCCGCCGTAGCCATCTCTACACATTCGCATGTTACAGATCACCAACCACCCAAGAGGACGGCCCGCACGATTTCCAAGGGCCCGGTTTCTCAAGAATAGTGTACTGCAACCAGCCACAAATGCACGAGCAAAAGCCCCTCAAATACTGCACAAATTACATCTCCACCACAAAGTATAACGTGATCACCTTTCTCCCAAAGGCCATATTTGAACAATTCAGACGTGTGGCCAACTTGTACTTTCTTTTAGCTGCAGTACTATCTCTAACGCCCGTTTCGCCCTTCTCCCCCGTGAGTATGATCGCACCCCTCGTTTTTGTCGTCGGTTTAAGTATGGCGAAAGAAGCTCTAGAAGATTGGCGTAGGTTCATACAGGACATGAAGGTCAATTTACGAAAAGCCAACGTGCACAAAAAAGATGGTGTATTTGCTCTCAAGCCGTGGATGAAGCTTCATGTGGGGGATATAGTGAAGGTGGAGAAGGATAAATTCTTCCCCGCCGATTTGCTTCTCTTATCTTCGAGCTATGAAGATGGAATTTGTTACGTCGAAACTATGAACTTAGATGGGGAGACTAATCTGAAGGTGAAGCGATCTTTAGAGACTACTTTGCCCCTTGAAGACGATCAAACTTTCAAGGACTTTTCCGCAACTATAAGATGCGAAGATCCGAACCCGAATCTCTACACTTTCGTGGGCAACTTCGAATTCGACCGCCAGGTGTTCCCTCTCGATCCTAGTCAGATTCTCCTCCGTGATTCGAAGCTTCGAAACACTGCCTTTGTTTATGGAGTTGTGATATTCACCGGCCATGATAGTAAAGTGATGCAGAACGCTACAAAATCTCCTTCGAAACGGAGCAGGATCGAAAAACAAATGGACAGAATAATATACGTTCTATTCAGTTTACTAGTGTTCATTTCCTTCATAAGCTCTGTCGGTTTCATTGCAAAGACAAAAAGGGATTTGCCCAAGTGGTGGTACTTACAGGTTCCGGATGAAGACAGTTTATACAATCCAGGGAGGCCATTGACATCGGGTTTCTATCATTTAGTCACTGCTCTTATATTGTACGGTTATTTAATACCGATATCTTTATACGTGTCGATCGAGGTTGTAAAAGTTCTCCAAGCATTATTCATAAACCGTGATATTCACATGTACGATGAAGAAACAGGAACTCCCGCTCAGGCGAGAACCTCGAACTTGAACGAGGAGTTGGGACAGGTGGACACAATCTTGTCCGATAAAACAGGCACTTTGACTTGCAACCAAATGGACTTCCTCAAATGCTCGATCGCTGGCACACCGTATGGGATGCGTAGTAGTGAGGTGGAACTTGCTGCGGCGAAGCAAATGGCGTTGGATATTGACGGGCAGAGCCAGGCGAGCACGCCTCAGTCGTGGAGGAAGAGCAGCGGGGCATTTTCGGAAGTTGAATTAGAGACTGTGATTTCTTCGAAGGACGAACGGCCTGCTATAAAGGGGTTTAGTTTTGAGGATGTTCATCTCATGAATGGGAATTGGTTGAAGGAGCCGAATGCGGATAATGTATTGTTGTTTTTTAGGATACTTTCGATTTGCCACACGGCCATACCGGAGGAAAATGAGGAGACGGGGTCGTATACTTACGAGGCGGAGTCGCCGGACGAGGGTGCTTTTCTTATTGCTGCGAGAGAGTTCGGTTTTGAGTTCTGTAAGAGGACTCAGTCAAGTATATTTGTGAGAGAGAGATATCCTTCTTTTCAAGAACCTATTGAAAGGTAAGACCACGAACAAGTAATCTGAAATGTTAAATGTCATTTCAATCTTACTAATACAGTTTTGATTTCTAACGTGATTGTGACCCATTTATATTCTGATTTTGGCAAAATTCAAAACACGGAAACCGTAGTCATTGGAGTTAGCTTTCTAATCCAACTTGAAACAGCTAGATTGGATGTTAGGTGACGATGTTATGCATATCTTTCTCACCCGACATCCAATCGTTGTGATTCAAGTTGGATTAGAAAGCTAACTCAAAGAACTACAAATTCCATATTTTGGGTTTTCCCAATTCAGCCTCGAAAATGGTTAAAATCACGTTTGAAGTCGAAACGGTATTATTAAAACTGGAACAACATTTATCACATCATGTAAGTAGTTCTTGTTAGAAATACCTTTTATCTAGTGGAAAATAATTTTAGTTTTTAAAATATATAAATTCAGGGAGTACAAGGTTCTTAATTTGTTGGATTTCACTAGCAAAAGGAAGAGAATGTCGGTTATTGTTAGGGATGAAAACGGCCAAATTCTTCTCCTCTGCAAAGGAGCTGACAGGTTCTGCTACTAGTCATTTATGTTTAGCAATTTGAGATCAAATGATTTGCGCTCGAATTTATTCCATTTTTTTTTTCTATTACAGCATTATATTTGATAGACTAGCGAGAAATGGGAGAACGTACGAGGAAGCAACGACGAAGCATTTGAATGAATACGGGGAGACTGGATTGAGAACTTTGGCACTTGCTTACAAAAAACTAGACGAGGCTAAATATTCTGCATGGAACGAAGAGTTTATGAGAGCGAAAACCTCGATTGGAGGTGATAGAGAAGGAATGCTCGAGCGGATTTCTGATATGATGGAAAAGGATTTGATACTTGTTGGGGCTACTGCTGTGGAGGACAAATTACAGAACGGAGTATGTCGTATATCTTATGGATCTTTTTTGGAAATTCATAATGAATTATCTCTCTTAATATCTCCCTTTCTCTTAATTACTCTATGTAGGTGCCTCAGTGTATAGATAAACTAGCACAAGCTGGTTTAAAGATATGGGTTTTGACAGGCGACAAGATGGAAACCGCAATTAATATAGGGTCTGCTGACTTTTTTATTTTTTTCTTTATATTTTTTAAATTTGGCAAATCTATGATCGGATATATTTCTAGATGCTAAAGACTCAAACTTTGTTCTTGTGTAGATATGCGTGTAGTTTGCTTAGGCAGGGAATGAAGCATATATGTATAACAACGATGAACACCGATGCAATAGTCGAAGATCCGAATAAGGTAATTAATTGTCTATAAGAAATAATGTGGAATAATATTTTGTATTTTTCTTCTTCTTCTTATTCTTCTTTCTTGATGAAGGCTATAAAGGAGAATATCTTAATGCAAATTACGAACGCGACCCAAATGATCAAATTAGAGAAGGATCCACATGCTGCGTTTGCTTTGATAATTGACGGGAAAACGCTGACTTATACTCTTGAAGACGATATGAAGCTCCATTTCTTGAATTTGGCAGTTGGTTGCGCTTCTGTTATATGCTGTCGCGTTTCGCCAAAACAGAAAGCTTTGGTCGGGCCCTCTTTTTTATTTGATTGTCCTTTTAAATAATAATATAAATATAATATAATTCCAAGTTATCTTTTTCCTCACACTTACTTATTCGGTAATTAGGTAACGAGATTAGTAAAAGAAGGAACTGGGAAAACCACATTAGCAATTGGTGATGGTGCAAATGATGTTGGCATGATTCAAGAAGCTGATATTGGTGTCGGCATTAGTGGATGTGAAGGAATGCAGGTTGGTGAAAATATATATATATATATATATATATATATATATATATATATATATATATATATATATATATATATATATATATATATATATATATATATATATATATATATATATATATATATATATATATATATATATATATATATTCTCTTATGTATCTATATGCATCTAAGAAATTATGGGTTTGTCCTTTTTAGACAATTGAAAAAAAAATATATACGTGCTCGTTGTTTTTCTCCCGATTCACCCTCATTTTTATATCATATAGCAGAATTTTTTTCACCTGCCCATTCAATAATATTTTTTATCGAACTAAAGAGAAAAGGGCTTTTTTCAAAAAAAAACAAAAAACAAAAAGACAAGTGTGTATTCTGTCAAATAGTGAAGCAGCTTCGTTTATTTTAACGAACCTCAAAAGTATAGGCTTTTCATTTTCTCAAGAAGTACTATATCCTCCCATTACAGCTCCCATTCTTGTTAACATATCTTTCTCGATTTTTAAATAACCAAGAAAAATAGTTCGTTATTGCATTAGTTTTTTTCGTACGATCCAAAAACTGGCTGACTTAATATCAGCTGTTTGCAGGCTGTGATGGCTAGTGACTTTGCGATTGCACAGTTTCAGTTCTTGGAGAGGCTTTTGGTCGTACACGGACATTGGTGTTACAAACGAATCGCTCAGATGGTAATTGACCATTTTATAAAAAGTAAAAAAAAAAAATTATTTTCACGGCATTTTTCCGCTAATTCTTGAATCTTTCTGATGAATGCAGATATGTTATTTCTTCTACAAAAACATTGCGTTTGGCCTTACAATATTCTATTTCGAGGCTTTCGCGGGATTTTCTGGGCAATCGGTGTATGTTGATTGGTATATGCTGTTATTCAATGTCGTCCTTACTTCGTTGCCTGTAATTTCGCTCGGAGTGTTTGAACAAGACGTCGATTCTGAAGTGTGCTTGCAGGTTAGTTCTCTTATGTGCCTTCTACTTTCTTTTTTCCCTCACACGATAAATTCCCCATATCCCCTTTTTCAATTACTCACATTTTATGCAAAATTTAAATAAAAACCTTGATAATTTAATACTCGATTAATTGATAAAATCGCTAAATTAATAAACCACTAAATTTATAAGATAATAAATATGCCCTGAATATGTTTATAGACCACCCCATTCAATATACAATTTCATAATACCTTAAAAGGAAGTAATAAATCTGTAATGTATTCTTACTCCTTTAATTAATTTATTAACTTTCAAAAAAATTGGCCAAATTGTAATTTTTTTCCCCAACCGATGTTACCTTGAATCTCACCTCTAGTTTGTTTTAACATAGTAAAAACTTTCGGTGGTGGTTTGGTCATTACATCAAATAATTTATCGAGTATTTCATTAACTATTTAATATATGGATTGACAGTTTCCAGCATTATACCAACAAGGCCCGAAGAATCTCTTCTTCGACTGGTACAGAATATTCGGTTGGATGGGCAACGGCCTCTACACCTCCCTTATAATATTCTTCCTCAACATAATCATCTTCTACGACCAGGCCTTCCGCCCGGGTGGCCAAACCGCCGACATGACCGCAGTCGGGACCACAATGTTCACCTGCATAATCTGGGCGGTGAATACCCAAATCGCCCTCACCATGAGCCACTTCACCTGGATACAGCACCTCTTCGTCTGGGGCAGCGTCGTCTTCTGGTACCTCTTCCTCTTCGTGTACGGTGAGTTGACCTACGCACTCGACGTCAACGCCTTCAGGGTCCTGTCGGAGATTCTGGGCCCCGCCCCTATCTACTGGTCAACCACTCTGCTGGTCACGGTGGCGTGTAATCTGCCGTATCTCGCCCACATCTCGTTCCAGCGGTCCTTCAATCCGCTGGACCACCATGTGATTCAGGAGATTAAGTACTATAAGAAGGATATCGAGGATAGGCATATGTGGAGAAACAAGAGGAGTAAGGCTAGGCAGAAGACCAAGATCGGGTTTTCGGCTAGGGTCGATGCCAAGATTCGGCAGTTGAAGGGGAGATTGCAGAAGAAGTACTCGTCGATGAGTAGCAATGGTGCGGTAGCACAACAAACATGATACTTTTTTTTGCAATGTAGAGTTTTTTTTTTTTTTTTTTTTTTTTTTGGGTTTCGGGTTTTCGATTTGGGATATTCTTGATTCATTCTTGGTGTAATTTGTGGCTAGTGTAGCTAGGGGGGGAATTTGTGAAGCTATAAGATGTAAGGCTTGTTTGTTTGTATGTAAAAAAAGAAATTGTAAAATCATCATATGATAAAAAAATTGTGAAGAGAGTAGGGTGTGCATGTTTTGCCTTGTTTCATTTTTCTTGTACTCTTATGTTCTTTGAATACTCAAATTTGAATATCTGTGTTCATATGTAGAGTTGGAAGCTAAATCAAAAACTATTTGATGTTCGATTTGAGATCGATTGTTAAGAGTTCGTTTGAGCTCGATTTGTTAACATAACAAATTAAGTTTGAATACATATTTTCGTTCGATAAGTTATGTGTTGGCACCAAATTTCGAGACATGAGATTAGGGGTGGGAACGAGCCGAGCTCGGGCTCATTTTTTTTTTTTTTTTTTATTATTATTTAATTTTTTATTAAAAAATATTTATAGGAAAATGAAAAAAAAATATAAAATAAATAATAAACTCTAGTTATATTTTTTTTCTATAATTATTATAATATTTTATATTATTATGAATTATCTAAGTAATATAGATTTGTTTCTATTTAAATACTATAAATATTTATTATTATAGAGTATTTACTATTTAGTTAATAATAATAATAATAATAATAATAATAAGAATAAGAATAATATATATATATATATATATATATATATATATATATAAAATAAAAATAAAAAAAAAGACAGCTCGCGAGCTGGCGAATAACTAAATTTGGGCTCGAGCTCGAAAAACTCAAGCTCGAGTTCGAGCCTTTGTCGAGCCGGCTCGTTTACCACCCCTACATGAAATCTTGTTTATTAAGATTGACAATGATTTTATTTCAGGTAATTATTATGAAATTTATTATATAGTACGATTTTCAGAGATAGTTTTTTTAGTACTTTGTGCATTTCCTTGTAAATGTTTCAGATTAGGAAAAAATATTTATACTCATCTAAATTAGGCCGAAACTTATTTTTCGTGCCTACGTAAATTTTATACTTGTTGGATTTACTATTTTATGTAGTTTTATTAGTTTTATATGTTATTTATATCTTAAATATATAAAGTTTTATGTGTTCAAAATATTTTGATAATAATTAATTTAAAAATAAATAAATAGAAACAAAAGATGAAAGGAATTATATTTAAAAATTAAAAGTTGCCCATAGTCCTTTAGCTTGTTTGTTGGCGAATCGGTGGGGCGAAATACGACGTCGTATTACTGCTGAATGTTGATAGCTTAAAAACTAAAAGGAAAAAAGAAAAAGAAAAAGGAAAAGGGAATATCGAAAAAAATTAGTGGTATTTCTTTACATAAATAAATAACAATAATAATAATAATAAATAAATAATAAATAATTATTTATTGGTATTTGGTGCTGCTACCTATATGCTAAGGTGTAAAGCCAAAAAAACAATCTGCGTGTTATCGATTAGATCGAACACCACTGATTGAATTCCTCGGTGTTTCGTATGAAATGCCGATTCCTTCTTCTCTCTCTCTCTAGAATTCCGCACTTTTTCACCTTGATTTGATTTTTTTTTGTTTTTTTTTTTAATTTGACTTCGTTACGGAAGGATCGCGGCGGGGGGAATTAATCGTGAAATTGAATGGAGCCGCGCGTGGGTAATAAGTTTCGTTTGGGTCGGAAAATTGGGAGTGGCTCTTTTGGAGAGATCTATCTAGGTATGTTTTTTTTTTTTTTTTTTTTTTGTAATCTTCTAATGTAATTAATTTGTATATTTTTGTTTTTTTTTTGTCTGATTTTTTTTTTGGTAATTGTTTGTGTTTTGCAGGTACTAATATTCAGACGAATGAGGAGGTTGCTATTAAGCTTGTAAGCAATTGAAATTCCTTATTTTGCCCCCTCTAATTTTGTTTTGTTTAGTAATTGTTTGCTTTTTCATTGAAGGGTTTGTGGGTAAATTTTTTTCCTTTTTTTCACATTGTGAACTGTTTTCAGTATTTATTGCAATTGATGTTCAGAAGATATATTTTCTTTCTGTTTACGGCGAAAATAAATTAGATATAATGGCATGAATTTGTGGTTGTATAAACATGGGGCTTTCTTTTTCTATTGGATATTGGTTCTTCTGACATTGGTTCTCTGAGATATGGACATTTCAAAAATGGTAAACATGTAGGTGTTAATATCGTGAAGACTACTCCCTGATCTTGTTATCGTGGGTTTTTTTCCTTGTAGAATTATGTAATTACATATAACGTGGAACTGATGATTAGTTTACCTGCCACTCACCGTTTTTTGTTTTAATTGAGCTTCATGTAGATAGTCTTTCGTGTAATGAAACTGCTGGGAAGTCCATCTTGTTTCGATTTCTCCAACAAATTTTACTGGAAACACTTGCCATGCTTTTGTCCCCGTTGTCTATGCACTTCCTTCATATAATTCCTTGAACAATATGCTCTCTACTCTTGTTTCCATGCATTAATATCTTTTACAATTGTTTGTTGCTCATTTACTTGGAAAACAATTCAACTATCTTCAGGAAAATGTCAAGACAAAACATCCTCAGTTGCTCTACGAGTCAAAGTTGTACAAACTACTCCAAGGAGGAAGTAATAATCTTTCTTTTTTTTCAAGTTTTAGTTGCTAGGTGTTCTTTTCGTTTTTTTTAAGGGTTCTAAATGTGGTAATTTCCAATTGTGGTAGCTGGAATTCCAAATGTCAGATGGTTTGGGGTTGAAGGAGACTATAATGTTCTCGTGATGGATTTATTGGGACCTAGTCTGGAAGACCTGTTTAACTTCTGTAGTAGTAAGCTGTCTCTAAAGACTGTTCTCATGCTTGCGGATCAGATGGTATGGTATTCTGTTTGCTTGTGCTTTTGGTCAAGATCTTGGTCAATTTCATGTTTCATAATGTACTGAAAATGTCAATTTTATTTTCAGATCAATCGGGTAGAATTTATTCACTCTAAATCTTTCCTGCATCGAGATATTAAGCCCGACAATTTTCTCATGGGTTTAGGGAAGCGTGCAAATCAGGTATCCACCCTTTTCCTTGTTTTGATTTTCCAAATTTTTGTGCTGTTTTGGTTTTAAAATATTTGTCGAATCAATGACTCTATCAATTTGACCGGTAGGTTTATGCCATTGATTTTGGACTTGCCAAGAAATATAGAGACTCCTCAACTCATCAGCATATCCCATATAGGTAAGCTGTCTTCAATAATGATACCTTCAAAACATGGATCTTCAGTATGTAGTTAGGCTCTCATTGTGACTTCTTTGTAAAATTTCTATGATATATTCAAATTCATATTGTATTTTGATCAGCATAATTCAGCTATATTATACTGTTGAATGCAGAGAAAATAAAAATTTGACTGGAACAGCCAGATATGCAAGCATGAATACGCATCTCGGCATTGGTATGCATGTGGTCTCACGACATATCACTTACTCTTTTGACATTTGAGATTAAAAAAAATGATATCTGACGAAGTGTTGCTTTCATTTCTGATTTTGCTCCACTGCTTTGACCAATCATAGAACAAAGTCGCAGGGATGATCTAGAATCACTTGGATATGTTCTCATGTACTTCTTAAGAGGAAGGTGTGTAGATTCTTCTGGCTTTTTAGCCTACTTTATTTCAGTTCTTGTGAAACCTCTACTCATCCCTCGAAAAAATATGTAGCCTTCCGTGGCAAGGACTGAAAGCTGGAAATAAGAAACAGAAGTATGAGAGAATTAGCGAGAAAAAAGTTTCAACTTCCATAGAGGTAATTGAAATTTTCACACTGCTCTTGGATTTCAGTATATTCAATCTTTCGCAAAAACTGATTCTGAAATTTAATATATTTCTCAGGCTTTATGTCGCGGCTATCCCACTGAATTCGCTTCTTACTTCCATTATTGCCGCTCACTTAGATTTGACGATAAGCCAGATTATGCTTATCTGAAGAGAATTTTCCGCGACCTTTTTATTCGCGAAGGTTTTCAGTTAGACCAAGTGTTTGATTGGACTATTTTGAGATACCAGCAGTCACAGCTAGCCAATCCTCCATCGCGTGCCCTTGTGAGTAACTTCAGTGTTTAGGCTTTTACCTGCTTTACTTCAAAAGAAGCAAACCTGATGAGTTTTATGACAGGGTACTGCAGCTGGGACAAGTTCTGGGATTCCACATGCTAATATTGACAGACTATCAGGTGAATTTCGAGCATTTATTCGAGTGCTTTTCTTTTAGCCTGGCTCACTCGCTATCACGTGTAGGCTGAATTAAATGATTTCTATAATTGTTATACAGGTGGCGATGAGGGTAAAGCCGCTGGTTGGGCTGCAACTCGTGGGAGAAACTTATATAATTCTGGAAATTTGTCTAGGCAGAAAGGTCCAGTTGCTACTGATTCTGCTTTGTCTAAAGACGTAAGAACACACTCCATCCCCACAAAACAAAATGCGTTCTTTATTTTAGTACGAGTTGGCCATGAATTATCATGTTATTATAGTCTAAATGGGGTTTTACGATAGTTAAATACCATGGCATGTGAGAGCAGACATTCTTATTACCATGAAATTATTTTACAAGGAAATGAATTATTCAAGAATCTTAGATAGGAGATGGTGAAAAATAAGCACCTTTCCTCTTTCTTACATACTGCCCTTACTTAAAATGACTTCAACTGACTGATTCTTGTTTTTCCCTCTTCAAATATTCATCCAATGTAATGATTTTTGCAGTTATCTAGTTCCAACATTTTCGGGCAGATCGGATCAGCAAGGCGGCCAGCTGTCTCCGGCAGTCGAGATCCAGACATTTCAGGTACTGATAACGACCTTCGACACGCTCGTGACACAGATGGGCCCCACCACAGAAATCTCAGCGATGCACAAAGAACTATGCCAGCATCTTCAAACGATAACAAGCGCTCATCCTCTTCCACCAGAAACCCCCCAAACGTAAAAAATTTCGAATCTACCCTCAAGGGTATGGAGAGCCTCAACTTTGGCAATGACGAGAGAACACATTACTAGCCTCGGATCATAAGATACCTCTTTCTCACTTATTCCCTGTGTAAATATATGCTATATATCTATTTAGCACTGTGGGGAATCTGTTGTTATGTTCAGCAAAGAAAATCTGTCCAAGGAAATTGGAAGAAAGGAAAAAAAAGCACATAGTAAAGAAAGAGAAAGATCATGAAGAATCAAGAAAGATCACTAAACTCGAGGAAACCAAAAAAAATTTCGAGATTGGTGATGTTATATCAGCAGTTTTAAGAAGACTTGGGTGTGGTTACTACCATCTACCACTTAAGATGATGCTTATTTATAATCTTTAGCCTTTTACCTCTTATTTGTTGTACCTCCAATTCTTTTAATTTGCCAATATGATGGCCTGTGTTTTATCAAGCTTTTTTACTCTATAAAGTGCTTATAATTTGATTTCAATTAAGTTTCAACTTTTATTCTAGAATGTCACTTGGCTGAGAAGTTGCATAAAATCATTTGAGATTTTTTGAGCTTTCGTTGGTTTGAAATTTTTGAGCTATTTGAGTTTGGTTTGATAAGCAATCAGAGTTGAGCTCGAGTAACTTGATTTTCTGTTTGTCATTTTCTTTAGTCAAGTTTAAGCTTGTGCATAATTTTATAGCTTATCGAAACGAAAATTTGCGTTCAAGCTTGGTTCGTTATATTAACAAATTAAGCTTAAATAAGCGTTTAACGAATAATCTCGACTCGAGTATTATATTGTGTAATTTGATTCGACTTTTAACCCTAATTTCTATTACCTAGAGCATTATATACCTATTGAAGGTACTTTTAATACTTTATGTAGAACTTTAACAAAGTGTTCGTATGTATCTTTCATTCAATTTTTTTTTTCAATTCAATTTTTTGCCTACTACTCTTATTTCTTCATAGTAGTAGGTAAGCAATTTTGTTAATAATCACAACAAACTTGGTCTAAATTGAATAGTACCCCATGCTGTGATTGACAAGTTGTTTGCATGGGGGGACCCACTAATCAGTCAAATGATTCAAATTGCAAAAGCACATGTTCACACACATTAAAAGTGGAAACTGTCCCATGCCTACCTTACTTGACCCTTAATTTATGCCCAATAACAACATGGAATTATTATCATCTTGTTTTTGTATCTACAAGATAACATGCACTCACTCGGGTAAATTTTATTTTCGTGCAATAGTTTGCAAATTGAATCAGAGTCGTAAAAAATACTGGGCTAATCATTTGTCAATGGCGTTCGAATCCAGACAAATGATTAACACACTCTTTTACTTCACCAACTAGGTCACTTTTCACGGGTCGATATCATATTGTTCCTTGTAGTCTAAGGCGTCGGTTCGTTCACATAATAAGATTGGATAAGATAAAGAGAGGTGGGTGTTTTTTGACTAAATTGCAGACAACTTGCCAACACTTATTAGAACGATCGATCACACTTGATTAACCTAATGTAGTTTGTAAGCTATTACACGAACACCGAACTGAAGTAATGTATTTCGTGTGACTGCATATTCTTTTGTCAATCAATTTTAGGAAAAAAAAATTAAGTATGTTTACATTTAATGCACATGTAATTAATACACAGCAAGCAAGAGAATAGAACTTATCTCATGTGTAATGTGGAAAATATGTTTATTGAGTCATAGTGTAATAGAGTAAGAGTTCTTGATCATCATCATCAAGAATCCCAAAAGATTTCAGACTCTCTAGAAATTTAGTTTCGCCGACGAACCGAAGCTACTGCCTTAAAGAGAGTACGAATTATAATCGATCGGGCACGTTTTCGTAAATATTTATTAATACTCAAAACGCCACAACACATTATTTTTCTTGATAATAATACATAGCATATATATTAATTATTCTCTCTTTGAGCAACTTCTCTCTCTAACTTCCGGTGCTGCAAGTGTTCGGAGGATCGTTCAAGCGACCGAGCATATACGATACTGCCGAGAATACCCTTTTGTAAAACCAAGCGAGATTCGATCGCTCAAAAGAATCCATGAACAACATGGTTGCAAGTATCCTTGATCCATTTGAAGCTTGTTCGAAACGAAGACTTCATTTTACCCTCGACGCCGTAAGCCTTGTAACCAGCAACCCTCTTTTTCCTCTGCAACTCAGGCTGGTCCATGTTTAAGTTCCAGTTCTTCGACGAAGAAGAAGACGAAGAAGCGCTGATGATTCTGCTCTTTTTCATCGTCGTCTTGTTCGAAGATTCCTTATTAAAGCTTTTGTAATAATCAAGATTATTATTATAATCTGAAGTAGTACTGTAACTCCTTAGATCATGCATGCTGCTTGGCTGTGCTTTCACACCTTCCCTACTTGACTTGGATCTTGAATATTTCTCCATCTCTATAATTCAACACAGAGAGAGAGAGAGAGAGAGAGAGAGAGAGAGAGAGAGAGAGAGAGAGAGAGAGAGAGAGAGAGAGAGAGAGAGAGAGAGAGAGAGAGAGAGAGAGAGAGAGAGAGAGATTTGCTTGAAGTTGTGATTGTTGTGGATTTTTGAGCTTTTTTTGTTGTATATGTTCTTCAAGGGAGGGGAGCTGTATATATATGTTCTTCTGGCCTCCTTATTTATTGAAGAAAAAAAATGAAAAACATTTTTATAGTTGAATTTATTTATGTAAATAATAATCAGAAATGCTATTTGCGGTCACAAAATTGCTATTCGCGGTTTATAACAAAACCCTCCAAAACTTTTAAAAATATCATAAAACCCCCCAAAACTGCAAATAACAAAAAAAAACAAAAAAGAAATTCGAAAATTCGAAATCAAGCTTGAAGAAGGGTTGGGCTTCGATTTTTGATGTAATTTCAACTATTTTATGTGTAATATGCAATGGGTAGGTCGATTACGGAACCAATTTCATATTAAAAAGCCCTACAAATCGATTTGTAGGCCTTTTTTTTCGCAAAAAAATGTTCGAACGCCCAAGATGGGCGCCCAAGGCATGTACGAACGCCCGGAAGGGCGTTCGACCCTTAAAAAAAAAAAAAAAAAAAAAAAAAAAATTTGCACTGGACGCCCAACTTGGGCGTGCACTGCATGAATGGACGCCCAAGTTGGGCTTTTACGCGTTTTGGGGGTGTTTTTGGATTTTTTTGAGAAATTTTGGGATTTTAGTGAAATAAAGTATTTTTTGGGGGATTTTGTTGGAAACAGCAAATAGCAATTTTCAAACCGCAAAAAGCAATTCCCATAATAATACACACAAAAAAAAAATAAAAAAATTATATCATATATGTATACTAATAAGTTGGCAGTTGGCACTATCAATTGTGATTTGTGGCACATAAATTTGGTCTGCCACATGTCAAAGTTTGACCATTAAAATTGAAGTACAAATTAAAGGTGAAGTATTTAAAACTTCAAAGTTTCCATGTGATGAACATAACAATGTGTCATCTCATTTTTTTAATAAAAATTAAAAAAAAAAAAAAAAAGATATAGAGAGTTTGTTTTGGGATTGAAGTTTATTTTGTTATATTCCTAATAAATTATCTAATAAAATCAGTTCACTGTCAAATCAATATTAGATAAATATCTTATAACCTAATTTTAGGTATATATTTTGTAACAAAATTAAGTAAATTTCTAACAAATATGCAATTCAATTATGAATTGATTGATCCATAGTGATAATAAACTAAATTTTAGTAGTATCTTGTTTTTCCATACAAGATGAAACTCGGGCTTTTACGTTCATGTACGTTTAAAGGGGAATTGTTTTTTGCGGTTTCAAAATTGCTATTTGCGGTTTCTAACAAAACCCCCCAAAAAAATATTTTATTTCACTAAAACCCCAAAACTTTTCAAAAAAATCCAAAAACACTCTCAAAACGCGTAAAAGCCCAACTTGGGCATCCATTCATGCAGTGCACGCCCAAGTTGGGCGTCCAGTGCAAAAAAAATTATTATTTTTTTTTTTTTTTAATTTTCGAACGCCCAAGATGGGCGTCCAAGGCGTGTAAGAACGCCCGGAACGGGTGTTCGTACACGCCTTGGGCGCCCATCTTGGGCGTTCGAACATTTTTTTGCGACAAAAAAAAGCCCTACAAATCAATTTGTAGGGCTGTTTAACATGAAATTGGTTCCGTAATCGACCTACCCAATGCATATTACACATAAAAGAGTTGAAATTACATCAAAAAATCGAAGCCCAACCCTTCTTCAAGCTTGATTTCGAATTTTCGATTTTTTTTTTTGCTATTTGCAGTTTTGGGGGGTTTTTTGATATTTTTAAAAGTTTTGGGGGGTTTTATTATAAACCGCGAATAGCAATTTTGTGACCGCAAATAGCATTTCTGGTTTAAAGCCATTCGAGTTCGAATCAATCACTATTTAAAATTTAATAAATTCACAACAAAAGGGGGACATAATTGATAGAATAAAAGCTAAAAATAAATATAAATAAGGTTTAATCAAAATTTGGGCCGAAAAAGAATAAAGCAAAGTTACAGAAACTCTCTACCTAAACAGACAATTTTGCATGGCTATCAGTACACTCACACACCAATACCCAAATGCAAACAAACAACCTTTTGCAAAACAGACAATAGGCAAAAAAACCACAAGGAAAAGCAGAATAATTAACTATCTCTAAATAATAAAATTAAAAAAGGGCCCTAACCTTCAACTCAGAAACAAAATCCAAAACCGAAAAAATAAAATAAAAAAAAAAGAACCGAAGCCACCTCACAGAAGATCAGCCACGTTCGATGGAAGCTCCTCAATCACAACATTGTAGAACTTCTGAATATCCCCGAGCATCTTCTCATCCTCAGTCGTCAGAAAATTAATCGAAACACCCTTCCTCCCAAACCGCCCGCTTCGTCCAATACGATGCAGATAGTTCTCAGGCTGAGTTGGCAGATCGTAGTTTATCACAAGCGACACTTGCTGCACATCAATACCACGGGCCAGCAAATCTGTGGTGATAAGAACACGAGACGAGCCGGATCGGAACTCGCGCATGATGATGTCACGGGTGTTCTGGTCCATGTCACCGTGTGTGGCCGAAACTGTGTGGTCGCGGCCCCTCATCTTGTCGGTTAGCCAGTCAACCTTTCGTCTGGTGTTGACGAATATGACGCTCTGGGTGATGGCTAGGGTTTCGTAGAGATCGCAGAGCGTCTCGAGTTTCCAGTCTTCCTTTTCTACGTTGACGTAGAATTGCTTGATACCCTCGAGTGTTAGCTCGTCACGCTTGACCAGGATTCGGACGGGCTTGTTCATGAACTTGCGGGTGATTTCTAGTGCCTCTGGGGGCATTGTGGCGGAGAAAACCCCGACTTGGACTTTGGATGGCAGCAATTGGAAGATGTCGTATATCTGAAAAATAAAAACCGCAAAGAATAATCATATTTCAAGAATTAGTAACATGGTGTTCCCTCCCTTTTTTTCTTTCCTGTTTTCTAGAGAAAGATTCAATTTTTCACCCGAATTACTTCACCTATCATTTTCGCAATTTAACTCAATATTTTCCTTAGAAGAGTTTCTTATTGCAGGATGTATAAACATTATCACATAATATAAACCATCATGGCTTATCAGATTTCAAGAATTAATTACCTAGGGTTCCCTCACTTTTTTTTCCTTTCTTTCCTGTTTTACTAGAAAAAGATTCAATTTTTCACTCGAATTACTGTACCTATCAAGAATTAACTACATCGGGTTCCTCACTTTTTTTTTCCTTTTTCTTGTTTTACTAGAAAAATATCCAATGTTCCACCCGAATTACTATCATTTTCGCAGTTTTACTCCATGTTTTTCTTAAAAGAGACTCTGATTGCAGGATATATAAATAATCTAGTAAATAATCTTAGCATAAAAGAATGTACCTGATCCTTGAAACCACGAGAGAGCATTTCATCAGCCTCATCCAATACGAATATCTTGATGTAGTCAGCGCGAAGTGACTGTCTTCGCAGCATGTCAAACACACGGCCAGGTGTACCGACAACAACGTGGACCCCAGCTGAGAGGATTCGCTGATCCTCACGAACACTGGTCCCACCTACACAAGCATGAACCTTGACACCGAGGTAGTCACCGAGGGCTCTCATAACCTTCTCAATCTGTTGGGCAAGTTCTCGAGTAGGTGCCAAAACCAAGGCCTGGCACTGTGTTAGACTGTAATCGAGCTGCTGCAAGATGCCAGAACAGAAGGTGGCGGTTTTTCCGGTTCCAGATTGAGCCTGTTGAATAACATCGAGTCCCTTGCAGAACGGAACAATGCCTCTTTGCTGGATAGCAGAAGGCTTCTCAAAACCTTTATGACAAAAAGAAAACGTTAATAAAAATTATTATTGAAATTGTTCGAAAACCAAAAAACAAGAGGTTATTGAGAACATACCATAGGCATAAATGCCTCTGAGAAGGTTCTCTTGAAGACCCATGGCGTCGAAACTTTCATGGACCTCATCGTAAGAGGTGAAGAATTCTTGTTGATCAGGTTGAAGTCTGCACCAGAAGATAAAATGAGTTAACTCATCTAAACTATTAAATTGGAAACCATCAATATTTCAATGAATAGTTGGGGGTAAAAACATTTATTGTGTAGAAAACTTACATCTCACTCATCCTTGAGTCATACTGACGAGTATCAAATTGCGATCCTTCTGCAGCCATAACTGCAGTTTTTTTTGGCAGGTCAGTAAAACTATATTGGACAAACTGAATATTCAGTGAAAAAACAGAACAGACAACTGAATACTTATGTCAATAGACTGCTAGTGCTTTATCAAAGCAAACATAAAAAAATATTCAACTGAAGAATATAAGTACACAAAAAATCGACAGTTTTCTAGCCAATGGGAGCAACAAATTTCTTCTTTTTGAAGAAAAATATACCAAAAGAGCCAAACTTGCAAGCCATTTGTTATGGATTACAAGCATTAAACTTCTGTTCTTTTATGTTAGGGGACGAATCGTAGGAGGAAAGGGCTATCATACAACAAGGAAAAGTTCCTAAACAGTAGCCCTTTACCTTCTCCCCAGAGATTCATCACAAGTAGTACCTACTTTATAAGGTTTTAGAACACATAAATAGCTGAATCGATCGAAACATGCTGGACAGAGCGGAAAGGGGTCAAATCTTTTAGGGCAAATAAGACAGAACAAATCTCTTCAATAAATAAGATAAAAAAATCAATCTTTTAACCAAAAAAAAAAATTAATTAAAAAATCCCAAACAATATACCCATCTGAAAAAACTTTCGTGAGATCTTATTCCGTGAGTAATCTAAACAATGTGCGTTCACTATCGTAGTAAGATTAAACATAATTAACTCTCTCACAAATCAAAACATCAAAAATCTACGATATCTAAACAAAGGATAGGAACCCTAAATCACACACAACTTCATACTAATTTTAAGATCCGAGAAAACAAAAGCAAAATCAAACAATATAAATAAAAAAAAACACCCAAATCCCACCATTCGTATCACAAAAACACCAAATAGAAAAACAGATTTACGAAAAATACAAAAACAACACAACACAGAGACGTACGTTCCCAATAAATCGACGAACTAAAAAATCACTGCAAAAAAAAAAGGGGCAGCAAACAGTTGAAGAAGAACAGATCGAACCTTGGAATCAAAACGAAGAAGAGATTGAGAACGATTGCGTAGGTGATTGGTCAAATTGCAGAGCAACTCCTCGGATCTGCGCCGTGGAGTTTTTTGGAGAAGTATTTTTGTGAAAAGAATCGACCTTTGATGCTTCCCTATATATAGTGGGCTTGCCCTCGTCCTATTTTAATTCGTTTTTTTTCCTTTTTTTTGGTGTGTTCCCCTAATTCTATTTCAATTTGGATTGCCTCGATTTATTTATTTTTATTAATTAATCTTGAAATTTGATGATTAGAGATTTATTTATTTCTTTTTTTTTTCCTTTTTTTTTGGTGTGTTCCCCTAATTCTATTTCAATTTGGATTGCCTCGATTTATTTATTTTTATTAATTAATCTTGAAATTTGATGATTAGAGATTTATTTATTTCTTTTTTTTTTCCTTTTTTTTTTTGGTGTGTTCCCCTAATTCTATTTGAATTTGGATTGCCTCGATTTTTTTTTATTAATTAATCTTGAAATTTGATGATTAGAGATTTATTTATTTAATATACATGTAGGATTGTGAAAAAGGAACAAAAAAACAATTACTATTCATTATTTATTCTTTTATTATTATATAAGTATATTTTAATAATAATAATATAAAAAAATTAAAATGAGCTTCGGCTCGAGTTCGTCAAACTTGGAACATACTAAAGTATTATGAGCGTGCGATTTATATATTTTTCAAAATTACAGAACTAATAATTAAGTGCATTTTTTTTATTTTTTTAAAATATTTATTAATTTTCTTAATATACTTGTGCCGATTTATATGTTTTTCAAAATTACAGAACTAATAATTAAGTGCATTTTTTATTTTTCAAAAATATTTATTAATTTTCTTAATATACTTGTGCTGAAACCTTTAACGGCGTGGGTGGTAATAAAGTTATTAGGGTAAATTACAACCACCTCTGTGATGTAAATTCTATTTACGAGAAAAACCCTAATTTTGAGAAATTACATTCAACACATTACGGTTTGTAAATTTTTTACATCCACCTCCTACAAAAGTACAAAAGGGTGTTAGTATAAGAAATCTACAAGTTGAAGGGGTTGAATGTGATTATGGAAACACGAGGGGTTCTTTTGTAAATAGACCTTACCTTAGAGGGGCAGATGTAATTTACCCAAGTTTTCCTTGAGTGATGGCTCTAATTTAACACACAACAATAGAGAAAACTTGTAGGACATTACTCACATTAGGCAAAATGCAAAGAAAATGTGGATCTCAAGAAAGAGAATGAATGAAGTCAAATATTTCAAGAATTGCCATCTAACCACCAAAATTTACACCGGTAAAAAAATCCTATAAGGTAAGCTAAAACGGAGAAGAAAAAAATGTACAACTCTCAACCGGTGCCTTGTTTTCCACTAAAAAAAATCGGATGAAATATGAAACGAATCTCGACCCTAGATATGAAACTTCGACTGAAAAGATTCATCGCTACATAAGCTCTAACCACCAGTTACCTACTAGCTAATCAAAATTAGTCTCCATCTATATCGAAGAATCGTTCTCTCTCGTTTTCCTTTTTTCAAAAAAAAAATATAGTATTTCCAATAAACGGAACTCTAAACCTTGATGGTAACTTCAGATGGCTAACCTGAAAAACCAAAAAAAACCAAAAACGAAAACAAAACATGAATAAAGGAAGCCATAATTGTTCACAAGTTATATATCCTATAAAAAAAAGGAAAATTCAATGCTTACTTTTAGAACTTTTGTTGTTTCCTTTATCATCCCCTGATATATAAGAACCAAATGAGCAAATTTTTCGACGGATCAAATTGCTATACAATACAAAAAAAAAAAAAAAGGAAAAAAAAAGATGAAGACTTACATTCGTCCAAAATCTCTTTTAAACTCCTGAGCAGTACATCTGCATTGTCAGCTATTAGTGAGAGCTTTTCAGCCTCTTTAACTGCTTCAGCTGCCAAAAAAGATTTATATTCCGCCTCAGCAATTAAGTCGGCGGCTATTTTAGCTGCCTCTTCCACTGTATCAACTATGATTGTCGGTGTGGAATCTTGTAGTGGTCTTGATCTGACATCATGCTGCTGTGGCGTAGGTGTTTTGGTGCCCCTTTCTGCTTCTTTAATCTTGTACCCTTTTGGAACCTGTCCGATATTTATGCAAAAGCACCATACATCAATAAAAATTGGAAAAAAACAAACCTAAGTTCCTCAAGTGTTATGCTGATCCTAATCTAGTGTAATTATATACCACAACACAGGGTCATGCAAGAATAAACTCACTGATGCAAGGGACTAATTATTTTTAATTACTATTATATATATACACACACACACACACAGAAGTGCAACGTGGTGATTAGATTACTGTCTTTGACATGTTACCCAAGTAGATTGATTTTTAAAGAAATTCAGAGTGGAGATATAGAAGTATTTTAATTACATGGCAAGTAGCTGAGCATGGCATTTTAATTCACATACCCTCTCAATGGTACCTTGCAGAAGAAGTTTCCTCAGCTTTGAACTGATTAACCTTCTAGAGCTTTGTGGAATGTTGTACTTTATTCTGTCAATTATAAGTCTTTTCACAATCAAACATTGATATAGAATCTTGTTACTGGAGGATTAACCAGATTTTTTTTGCCTTAATCCAAAAAACCGAGAGAAGGCTAGATAAGAAAACAATTTGGTCTTCAGCAAGAAGCTGACTCGTTCCTAAAAAACCCGGAAAGATACTAAGAATCATTCATATGCATGCATATGAATGCCCAGCTGTAAACAACTCATTGCTCAGCATTAAATCTTTCGAGTTTTACTCACTTTCAAATGGATAAATCATTGCACTGAAAATCTATCCTTCCCCTTACCTTTAAAAACATGAGTGTTTACTTTTTGGTGATACCTATCATACCCCTATCAGTAAGTTAAAAGAAATGGATTAACTAGGTAAAGTGCGATTGATGATACATTCAAATACATTATAGTCTCCATATTCCTATTATCATGTCAACGTTGAAACTTTGCAATAATTTGTATTGTTTAAATTTTTAGTAAATATTTATTTATATTAAACATTATTAAATATTATAATAAACATTATACAAACCACGTGCAAATGCACAAGTGTCAATTGCTAGTGTACTACAAAGCACGGCCAATCAGTAGTAGCTACCAATTTATGCAAATACAGTGAAGATAGGACATTGAGGGATGAATAGAATATCAATCTAACCTCGACAAACCCCATGATTGCATCACAATCAGATCCATCACAGTCTTTCATTGATGAAAGTGCTTCGAGTACCATCTTGTCACTGAAATACAAGAAAGAAGAATCACATCTAATTGCAAGAGAAAAATCGTATGTATACGCAATCCTAATCAAGAAAAAACAACGTAATAGCAGAACAGAGTGTATCCTCCAACAATACACCATGTGCAAAAAGCAAACTGATAAGGAAAATGACGTAGATTAAAGAAGAACAACTGAAATATATGCACGGTCGTTTCACAAACCAAAGCAATGGCAGAGCAATGGGGTCTCAAGCAATACACCGTATGCTAAAAGCAAACTAGTGAGGAAAAATGATGTCGATAATGAAGAAGTGAAATGTATACACATGGTTTCACAAACACATTGTCGTAATCTAGGGTACTATTTCATCTACATCTGCATGAGGGAAACAACTGAAAAACATAGAGGCAAAACATACGTTAGGGCATTATCGACATTTGGAGGGCTGTGGGGAAGCCTGTCATTAACAGTTTCTTTCGAAACAAATACAGATGGTGAAATTTCAGTCATGGGTGTCACAACATTGGTTACAGTTGCCTTTCCTCTGGGAGTGACTGAACTAGCTCCAAAGCCACCGCTAACGCTCAGGTTCCGCCATTTGTCCTAGGAGAACGAGAAAAATTCCGATTAAATACACCAAACAAAAGTAAAAACAATTAGCAAAAAAGATCCACTAATCTCCAGTCTTCGAAATTCAAGCAACACACACACACACACACACACACACACACACGAATTTTATAACAAACAATTGAAGAATAATTTAGAGATACAACCAATACAATTCAAGGTGAAGAATCATATCAAAAAAACAGTGTTATAAATAGCATAAACGGCATAATATGATGATCACGTGCATAGAGGGAAAAACACCCCCACTGATATGGCCGTATAACACAAAGAGAAATAGAATAACTCGATCGATTTCAACATTTGACAGCCATTGTACATACAAAAATACAGTCAATTACACTATTAAAAAAAAAAAAAAAAAAACAAAAACAAAAACAACCAACGCAATTACGGTGAAGAGTGAAAAAAACGGCGTAAAATCACGTTACCTTGAGATCAACATTGGAACGATTAGAGAGTTTCTCCTTGAATTCCGGATCTAGGAGAATATTCTTCCACTTTCCGGTACCGTGCTTTCCCACCCCTGCCCTCAGCGTCTCCTCCTCCTCCGCCGTCCACTTGAGCTTTTGATTCCCCATCGTGCGCTTCCTTACCCCGCTAAAAAAATCACCGAAACGACTGAATGAAATCGCTGTAATTGCAGCGGCGGCGGCGGCGGTATGACAGAGTGAACTCTGAATTTCTGAGGGCTTTACCACCGGTGAACCTCGATACGGACCCTTGTTTATATATATATGACGAGAAGACGCGAGTGCTGTGATGATAATTTGATTTCTTCCAATCAGTTATATTTATTCGCAAAATTACCACAAAATCCTACTTATGATCTCATAAAACCCCGTGTTAATTCACTTAATTACAAAAGGGGACATCTACTTTTATTTTTAGTTTTACAAATAAGTCCCTCATTTACACATTCATTACTAATCAAGGCAACCTACTTTTTTGTAACAAAATTACCGCTAACTGGGGCTGACAATTGGGCCATGTGAGCCGAGTTTGGGTCGCCTCAAGCTCATATGCCATCGGGTCTCATTTCTATAGGCTCAAACTCGGTTCACATATTTTTTTGCGTTTGAGATTATATCGAGCTTATATCGGATAATAAACAAATTACATATATTATAACTTTGAATTCGAACATGTTAAAAAAACATTGCAGCCAAAGAGCAAAATCTAGAATATTCATTAAAAATCAAAATGAGAAAAAAAAAACATAGTTTGTTCATTAAAACAAATGAAGTTTAATGTTGCCGATATTTAATTCTTAATTAATTATATGAAAAAATGCATTAAGTCAAATATGGAAAAAAAATAAAAATAGAAGCAATTCTAAATGTCCTTCTAACTCTTTTCGAAAATCTTGAGACCTGCAAAAAAAAATACATATTATATATATATATATATATATATAACATTTTATTATTAATTTAGTCGGACTTTATTCGGGCTCACCCATTGTAGGCTCAAACTCGGTCCAACTTACAATTAATCGGGATCAATTCAAACAAAATCGGGCTGAGCAATCAAGTTTCGTGTAGGCCCGACTCAATTGACGGTTTGTCGGTCCTATCACTAACCACTTAAACTAGGGGTGGAAATCGGAGTGGAATTTTTGTATTCTGCCAATTCCAATAAAAGAAAAATATCCACATTTAAAACTGCATTTTTTATTTTGATTTCCGAAGTTTCAAGTTCCGAATTTTTCAACCAAATGCATAAAAGACATTCAACCCGATGACGTGGATGAACATCCCCCGATACCAAGAGCTATCAAAAAAAGACATATTGAGTGGGGCAATTGGCTATGGAAGAGAGAACCGAAGACGAAGATGAACAACCGAATGTTGACCATCGCATCGATGATGAAGATCCAAATGCAATATAGATTTGTATTACTTTCATGACATCGACAATGAAGATCCAGTGTGTATATGTTCGAAACCATAGGCTCTCTGCCATACCAACACCAACCAGCCAGGAAAAATCGAAACATGTCATTATGTTGGTAAAACAATTAGACGAAGTAAACCTGGAGTTAGAGGCTGAAGAGAAACATAAAGAAAAACAAAATGAAGAATTGTCACGCCTAAAGTCCGAAAATTCGCACATGGAAGTTGGGGAGGGGCAAATATAAGTTGACTCAACTCGACAAAAGCTCGAGTTCGTCATTTTAATTGTTCATGAGCTCGCGAACATGCTATGCGAGCTTTTTTAAATTTTAATCCTATTTAATACACACACACACACACACACACACACACACACACACACACACACACACACACATATATATATATATATATATATATATATATATATGGATAGTATAAATAATAATAATATAAGAAATAAAAAAATTTAAAACATTAAATTTCAGATCATTTTTCATTTTATAACTTTTTTTTACTAACATAAAAATAATTTATAATAATAATAAATAAATAAAAATATTAGTATAAAAATAAACATAATACAAAAAACAAAAAGAGCTTGAACTCGAGCTCATCAAATTTATCGAACTCGACTTATTTACACCTAATTTCTTGGCAATTTTAATTTATCCTAAACATTAACATAAATTTGTAAAAGTAAAACTAAATAGCCCCATCATTGGACCTAAGGGATCAATTTGATTAAATTAAGGGGTAATAATTAAAATTCTTTGAAATTGACCCGTATATATATATATTTTCAAGGTTTCAGCCCCTATTTTACACGCACATCACACAGTTACCCTCTGCACCTTTCTCTGCTGCCCAAAAGCCACCCAGAGAAATAAAGTACCCACAATCGATCAACCTAACCATTTCTGAAGAACAGCGGATTTTTCTTCATGACTTACGCCGCAAGGATTTTCCATCACTCTAAGAAGGTGATCCGCATGTTGTTATGATTTGTTAATTTTCGTTCTTTTGTGATGGATGCACGTGATTTTTTTTTCCTGTTCAATTCCGTACTGAGTCTTCCATTTTGTACGATGAATTGGTTAAATTGATTTAGGGATTTTTAACGTTTTTTCACGAGATATGAAGGAGTTCTATCTGAAATGATTTAGGTCATTTCTTTGGGGATCTGATTTGCTCAATTTGAGCTGTATTCGTGTTTAGAAGTTTAAGCAGACAATGCGGTGTAAAAAAATTATGGATCGGCGAGTTTGCTTAGTTTTTTTTGCTAAATCTCCGACTTCTTATTGATTATTGCCGCCACTGCGAAATTAAGGTCCGATCGAGCTTTTTATACGATAATTGAATAGCCCCTGTACGTGTGATGTTTTGATTTGTATGCTCTTTTCGAAGAATATCTTGTGCTGTTGGGTTGTAACTTAAATATGTGAAATTGTTGAAATTCTTATGCGGACTCATGGTAAAAGGATTGTTGAAGTTATTCTTTTCTTTTGGTTATTGGTGGGGAACTGAGTTTGTTGCCAGCGTTTTATTTTGATCCTGATGAAGGTTGACAATGTTGTATGTAATTTTTTGGTTGGATGGTAATTTATCTTAAATTAGAGAGCACAAATTTATTGATTAGATGAATGGGTAATTGGCATTTTGCACCCTCTAAATACCAATGATTGATAGAACGCATCGTTAAATTTCACTTTCGACATTTTATTTAACTTGGTAAATGGTTATGGAAGTTAAGGATGAATGAGAGTGGATACAGATTACGAGGAATTCTAGCTGGAGGAGCATATTTGTTGGACCTGAGAGTCTTATAAGTGAGACGGAGATGGATTTCATATCAGGTGGTTTCAGGAAGAGAAGTTTTGGAAATGAAGTAGACGAAGACATGAAATAACCCCTGACATCTTGGTCAAAATGAGTTCTCAGTACAAAGTTCCCCTGGGTGAAGTTAGGTGCAATGTGCCAAGCAATTTCCATTTGAGTGGTCTAAAATGGCAAAAAAATGAAATTATGTATAGTTAGAGTGGGTAAAATACCAATTATCGTATTAAATTTGGCTCCCTTCGGATAGATTTGTCCATATTAAAAGTTTCAAACTGTTTGGTGAATCATTTATCTTCTAGTAAATTGTGAATGAGCTTATTAACTAATTTCGGCTAGCGATGATTTTATTGATGCTCTGTAAATTACTGCAAACTGAGAATTTAGCTTAGTAAACCAAGGGAAAACTTTATGCTTTCCTTGGTGATTTATGATGAAGAATTTTATCTTCTCGTTAATGACAATTTTTGTTTTTGTTTTACTCACTCTACAGCTTAGACATACCCACTATGTCACACAAAAAGATCATGCAATTTTTGTACGCTGGTTCACCAATTATGCCAGGCCATCCGCTGATAAACTAGATGGTAAGTGGCGGAGCAATCTTTTATCTTCATTTTTAGGGAAAGGGTTTTTTATCCCATGAGTAGTTCTCCGGGTTACTTTGTTCTACTTTGAATTATGGCATGAAATTTTGGGCCTAATCCCGTCATTCTTTGTTTATATATTCTGATTCTGTAAGTTCTTCCATGAGTTAATCGTGTTTATAAAACCCAGATGTGTATGTATGTATGGATTTGGTTGTGGGGGTTAGGGTCTTTGTGCTCGCGCGTGTGTGTTGGTATATCTGCGTTTGCCTCTTGCATATTCAATGCATTTTCTGTTGTGTTTCAGATATTTCAAGGTCCAGCCAACATGGTTTTGGACCTGGAGGCAAGCATGGCATTTCAAAGTTATCCAGCGAGGGTTGTGTTAGTCCCAGTCACCTATCAGTGAATCCTCGAATGGTGATACTGAATTTACTCTTTAACTATTTACATGCATGCGTGGTTTGAGAATTCATATTTAAAATGTTCAAATATTTGTGAAGATGTCAACTCTGAGAATGGATAAGAGAAATGCCTTTTGGACTGCCAGAGGGGTGCATTCTCCAGCAATAGGAATGGTGTATAAAAGGTTCTCATATATATGTATATATACACATTACATACCTAGCATCTCTTTGTTTGTGTAAAGTATATGTTGATTTACCGGTGCCCTGTTTAAATATGTCTTTGTTTCCAGCCAACAGCAAACTTCGAGCAGAGGCTTTTCTACTTCAGGTTAGTATAACATTAAAATCCTTCCTGTAAAATCATAATTTAAGTCCAATGAGTCATCTTAAGACTGATGGTTTTGATTTGGAAGCTAAGAGTGGATCTGATCACTGCCTCGCCATATTTATAAGTTTCATATTTTCATTGTTTCATTCCTCCATTACGTATTCAAAGATTAAGGTTTCTAGTAAAAGTCAGTCCTGCTGTTACCTATTGCTTTTAACCGAGGTAATTTATCTACGGCTAACTTCTTACTATCTTTCAGGGCTGCCACCACACCAAGAGATTGGGATGCCTTCTCTGTCACCTACAATGACTGAGGTATGAGTGTTTCTAAAGTTCTAATAATCTCCTAGTTGTTTATCAGCTACTTCGTACTATTTTTTTTTGTTTTTTCGTTATGTAGGGAAATATTGCAAGGTGGTTGAAGAAAGAGGGCGATAAAGTCGCTCCTGGAGAAGTACTTTGTGAAGTGGAAACTGTAAGTCATTTTGATTGTCTTTGACTTTGTAGCCTTTTTACTGAAATATATATCCCATATTGTAATGAAATCAATGTCAAAGTTTTGCGCCCACTTGATGTTTTAAGGATAAAGCAACAGTTGAAATGGAATGCATGGAGGAAGGATATCTGGCAAAAATTGTGTGTGGTGATGGAGCAAGCGGGATTAAAGTTGGTGAGGTAAATACCTGATAGTCTGATACAGTATTTAAACTAATTGGTATTCACACTATTTATTTCTTGTTTTGTAGTGCTTAAGGGCACCTCTATCGACTTTATGAACTTGCTTGAGATTCATTTTCCTATCAGTTCCTTCAGTTTTACATACCGCCAATATTATATCCTTATATGGTCTCATCAAGCCCTCATTTCGTTAGATAATTGTGCTATGCTACTTTCATATCCTTAACTTTGGTCATTTGATTTGTGCTGGTTTAAAGAAATTTCGTTTCTTGGAATAGACGAACCTTACCAAAATGAGAAAGTTTGGTTCTAGAAATTGGATTTGGCTTCTCATTTTGTCAGGATATTCCATGTTCCTTGTTTCCAAGCTGTACAATATAGATTCGATGGCTAGCGAGTGCTGGCTATCGATTCATGTAAACTGAAATGAGAATATTACCACAACTGAATCATGGCAGGCATTTACCTACCAAACACTAGAAACAATAGGTAGATTAATCGCATACTAATTTTGAGTTTTGGTCACAAAGATAATTAGTTTTCAAACCATGGAAATGCCACCTGTAATTAACTTTGATGAATGATAAGAAAATCATATGATTTTTTCTAGGTTATTGCCATAACTGTCGAAGAAGAGGAGGATGCCGTGAAGTTTAAGGACTACTCTCCTTCAACATCAGATGCTGCACCTTCAACCGAAGCGCCATCTGCTCCAACTCCACCAAAAAAAGAGGTTTCAGAATTGCCTGCTTCTTCACCAGAGCCTAAAGTTTCCAAGCCCAGCCAACCATCTCCAGCTGGCGATCGCATTTTTGCTAGTCCTCTTGCCAGGAAGTTTGCCGAAGATCACAATGTAACTTATATGCTCTAACTATAAGTATTACTCATTTATTTAACCTTGGATAATTGGACTTTGTTTAATTTCTCTCTGACGTGGTGTGCTCCATGCATGATTATAAATTCAGGTATCTCTTTCAAACATAAAAGGTACTGGTCCTGATGGCCGCATTGTGAAGGCTGATATTGAAGATTATCTTGGTATTTCTCTATCACTCTTTGTTCAAGTTGATTGATACACTTTAATGTATTTGTCACGTGGTTAATTTTCTAAACAATTTACTTAAAGCTCTTTTCTGTTTCTGCAGCTTCAGGTGTTAAGGAAGTTTCACGACCTGTGAAAGTTGACACAACCACCTCTTCTGCTATAGATTACACCGACATTCCACACACGCAAATTAGAAAGGTATATTTTGGGCATGGATGTCACATTCTCATTCTTGGCATTTCTCATCTTGCTGGCACAAATACCTTCAGTTTATAAGGTTTAGGGTTACTAATGGTCTTAGTTTGTTTGTCCTAAGTTATCCTAAGTTGAGAATTTATTTTCAATTCTTCATCGAGTATAAGAAAGTATTGGAGGTTCAGTGGTGCTGATATGAATTTTATGTAGATATTCAAGAAAAGATATCATCAACGAGTTGTTTATTGGTATCTTTTGAGTTGTGTTACAGCTAATGTATTACCATCAATGACAGGTGACAGCATCTCGGTTATTGCAATCAAAACAAACCATTCCGCACTATTACCTAACTGTAGATACACGCGTGGACAAGCTTATGGAGTAAGTTTTGATCCCTCTGCTAATGAATACTCAAACTCACAAAATTTGTCTTATTTACCTAAATTATACACTTTCTGCAGATTACGTGGGAAACTGAATTCACTACAAGAAGCATCAGGTGGTAAAAGGATATCTGTCAATGATCTAGTGATTAAGGTATGAAACGACATACCTATATGTAAAAAACAAGATGGACGCTTTAGTTTGCTGTGAAAACGATCACTTGACAACTATTTTATTGCAGGCTGCTGCCTTGGCTCTTAAAAAAGTTCCTCAGTGTAACAGTTCATGGACAAATGATTCTATTCGCCAGTAAGTATGCATAACAATGCAATTAGTTGCTTAACCAGAACAGGGACTAAACTGCAACGTCTTCTGTTCAATGCAGGTATCACAATGTGAATATTAATGTTGCTGTGCAAACAGAAAACGGATTATATGTGCCTGTTATAAAGGTAAGACATGTTTTCAGTCATGCTAATTATATCACATCTAATTTTCACCTTAACTATAACAACCTGAATACGTAACTACCTTTTGACTTCTTTTTATGCTAAAATTTGTAGGATGCCGACAAAAAAGGTTTATCGAAAATTGGGGATGAAGTTAAGCATTTAGCTCAAAAGGCAAAGGAAAACAGCTTGAAACCTGAAGATTACGAGGTATTTTTATTTATTTTTAATTTAATAAGCTTTTGGAAGACTTAGTTAGTTGCTCATGGTACAAGTTCTTAATGTCCTGTTTCCAGGGCGGTACGTTCACTGTTTCCAACTTGGGAGGACCTTTTGGCATCAAGCAATTTTGTGCCATCATTAATCCACCCCAATCAGGCATTTTAGCTGTTGGCTCAGGTAATCTGGGTTTTTCCTTTCCTTTTTCCCTACCTTTTACGAGTTATAATTTATTTAATACAAAATTTGTAATATTCACTGCTTAAACCTGTATGAGTAGCTGAAAGGAGGGTGATACCTGGTGCGGGCCCTGAACTGTATGATTTTGCTTCGTTCATGACCGTGACATTAAGTTGTGACCATCGTGTTATTGATGGTAAGTAGTCTATTATAAATGCAATATTAGATTAAGAAAAATAAAATAAAACGCAATACTAGTCGACTATCATGGAACTAATTACATACTGACCCTAATTTGATATTTCGTTCAGGTGCAATTGGAGCAGAGTGGCTGAAGGCCTTCAAAGGCTACATTGAGAATCCAGAGTCGATGTTGCTGTAAACTGGTTTTATTACGTTCCAAAGTTTGTCAAAATTCTTGCTGTTTTAACCACCAACTCACATGAAGATGGGATGCGATGAGTAGGTGTTTTCGAGTTTATCTATGCCTGTTTTTGTATCTATATTCTTCCTTTTTTTCCGCCGCGGAAACTAGTCCTTGAGAATAGCAACATTTTTCTTCCGAATAAATCTGTGCTCGTGTAGAGAGAGTCTAGAAGACCTCATCTTCTCAGCATGAAAAAAAAGTTTTACATGCCCAACATTTTTCTCTGCCATTATAAAATAACACATTTGTTGAACCAAAAATCGGAAGTTGACTACATTAGTATCAAGTTATTTTTGATTTTTCTTTTTGTTGCTCAGCTAAATACGAATGTCGTCATCATAGTGTAATTTAATTTATACTACAGATTGCAGCAATTGTGTTCTTGATAATAAATTCCGAATTGAGGAGGGGTATTATTCTTTAGCTCTTGAAAATTTACAGTATAGATACTATTCGACATGTTAATCGAGATATATAGTCACAATGTTATTTGTAAAAAACATGCTGTTTCAAGACTCCACAGAAGTTTGATACCATGATAAACAGGCTTAAAATTACATTTCTCCCCTTAATATCAAGAACAAGAAATCTATCTGTATGGAAAAAAAGAAAAGAAAAAAACATGACAAAAACTTGCATACTTTGGCCATTTGAGCTGTCTTTCCTGCTTCACATATATACACAACTCTGGTCAAGATCAGATTATAATGTAAAAAATCCCGATTGTGGCCACATGCGAATATCTTGCAATGGAAATGCATCACGAAAAACGAACGTCTCCACCTACTGCGTTGCAGACTATCAATACAATTCCCAAGAAGGAAACCATTTAGACTGAACTCGACTATTATGAATCACTGCTTATCCTCGAAACTATAATCTTATGATTCAATATGCATGCAAACGCAAGAAACGGGACATGGAATGCACATTTGACAGAGTTCGTTCTAGGGCAAAACAAAACCTGCAGTAAAGAACCTATTTCATGTTAAAATTCATGTTATCTACAGAACTGGTTGAAAACTGCATTCCGATTTCAACCAGCTAACCAAGTAGAATATTGATGTTTGTAACAAACAAAGAACAAAATGCACGAATCTTCCATTCATTAACACAATCGAAACTCATCGAATTTTCAGTGGCAAGGGCAGCTAAAAACAACCATCAAAATTGCACCTCCAATGGACAAAAACACTGTAAATTCATTCATTAACGGATCACCAAAAAACAACCAAACACAAAAAAAAGCACTGTCAAAATCATCACCCACAAAAAAAGAAAAATAAAAGTTAAAATTCAAATCGGCACATATCGTTTCAAGACTTGTTTCCCGGTGACGGCAAGCCCCGCAACCACCCCGCCGATCGCACCAGCGACCACGGCGGACCTGGGCCCCGCCGCCGCCTTGTACAGCACTCCGGTACCCAACCCCGCCACCACGCTGTTGATGCTGTCGTCCGTTTCCCTAAAAGCAACCATACCGCTCTCCAGACCAGCGAACATCAACCCTAATACGCCGCACCGGTTTCCCACCTGCCTGCCCGCGTGGCCCGACCCGTTTAGGATCCGATTAATTTTCAGCTTCAGGGTGTCGGTCCGCTCGATTGACTTCACCCCGGTGCCCAAACCCTTGGCGGCGCCGACGCTCGCGCCGGCGAGGTAGCCAATCCCCGTGTAGTAGGTCAAGTTCTCGCCCCAGGATCGCCGCTGCGCGATTGCCTCCTCCTGGAAGAGGAACTCCGGTGAGGTCGGCAGATTGTAAAGGGTTTTTGCGGGGAGGCGTAAATCTTGGTACGGGTTGTAGAGCCGGCGATTCGATTCGTTCTCGTCGCTTCCGCTGCTGTGATTCGGAGCTCGAGGTTGGTATGCCATGGCGGATTTCCGGATCCGGGTTCGACGGGTAACCCGAATAAGAAGTAGAAGCAGCTGAAAGAGGTGGTGGGGAGGGCTTCGTTAGGTTTCTTTTGGTTTCTTCTGCAGCTGCTTGTGACTTTTGAACGAAGAAATAAAAAAATAAATAAAAATCGGGCCTTTTTACTCAGCCGGTTCAATTGGACCGGACCGGCCCGGCCCGATTCGAATGTCATTTTACAATTGTGTATACTGTTCCGCACGTTTTAGGGTTACACATAGTCTGACGTGGCGTGGCACCGGGAGATCTTTTACTTCCCCAACTTCGTTAATATTATTGTTAGTTGCCCCTCAACTTTTGATTAAATAGCTAATTAGTCCTTTTCTAATTAGCGTTTAAAATTTGATTAAATAAAGGGGAAACTACAGATAAATCCCTAATTCAAAACTCAACACACAGATCAGTCCCTAGGTAGTTTCCCCAAGCAATTCAGTCCCTATTCACGCGTCTGACATGCAGTTCAGTCCCTAATGTGAATTTTATATATTTTATTATATTCTCTCTCTTCTTTTTCACTCTCACCCTTTTCTCTCTCTTCTTTTTTCTCTCTCTTCATCTTCTCTTTCTTTCTTCTATTTCTTCTCTGTTTCTACTGCTCTCTTTCTTCTCTATTTCTTCTCTCTTTCTCTCCTCTGGTTTCCTCTTTTTCCGACGAAAAAATCACTGTAAAACCCACCCACCCAACAATGGTTTCGAATCCCGAAAGGTTATTTTACTGTTGCCCACACCATGGCTACTCCCATTGGTGTGAACCATTTGAAGTTGGGCAAACTTTTTCCAACTCAAATCGTGAAGAAAATGAAGCTACAAGTGCGTCGATGAACCAAGTCCATCAAGAAAGTGAAGTGAAAATTGCAATTCTGAAGGTGGAGTAGTTCATAGTTTGATAGTGTTGAATCTAGTAATATTTGCAGTCTACATGCTATGTAAAACCTATGTACTGTTGTTTAATTAGTGAACATAAGAGTACAATGTATAAGCTGGTAAAGTTCGGGTTATTCGTGAATATAATACGCTTTGTCCACCAAATAAGTACAATGTATAAGCTGGTAAAGTTCGGGTTATTCGTGAATATAGTACGCTTTGTTCACCAAATAAGTACAATGTATAAGCTGGTAAAGTTTGGGTTATTCGTGAATATAGTACGCTTTGTTCATCAACTAAGTACAATGAATACACATGTGAAGTACAAGTGATTCGTGACTATAGTACGATTTGTTCACTGATAAAGTATATGTTTGCCATTTATATAATATTGTTACAGTCTATATATTATTGTCGGTCCAATGCATCCATATGATCGCATTTTAAGACACAACTCTTCATTTTAAGACTATTAAGAATGAATGGAGACAATGTGGGAGTTGATCAATATCGATTATGGTAACAATTGAAGAAAATATTAGTTTTACACTTGAGCATTGTAGACATGTATGAAATTCAACATATTTATGGGATCTTGTATTCCAAACGCAACAATAATTCTCACCTACCTTAAAATAACCATCTAAACCTACCTTAAAATAACCATCGAAAACATAATTTATGCATCTCCCGTACTTATTGATCATTAAAGCGTCAATGAAATTGGTACAATTCAATTCATCAAAAAATATGGTACGCTTTGATCATTGACTGCAATCTTCTTTTACATCAATTCCTGCAATTACATACATATAAAACTACAATTATAACAAATACAACGTACTATAAAGTTCCACATGTCAATACCATCCAAAGTTACTAGTAATACCATTCAAAGGCACTAGTAATACTATTATGGCATATGACTTATACTACAGGACCATCAAACATTATACTTCTAGTACCATATGTCAATACCATCCAAAGTCACTAGTAATACCATTCAAAGGCACTAGTAATACTATTATGGCATATGACTTATACTACAGGAGCATCAAACATTATACTTCTAGTACCATATGTCAATACCATCTAAATGCTTTCGGGACAGTACTTCGAGTACCCTGTGTCAATACCATGCATTATTAATACCATTACTGTCCATGACACATACTATAGAACCAGTACGAAAAATACAATAAGCATCTTTCCCATATCCTATATGAAACCCTTGTTAAACCCTTTGGGGACATGCTAATGTCACCGAAGAATAATACCCATGAGGAAACTGTTACAAAATCATGAAATTCGACAACAAATAAATGATCTTTGCAAACCCAAACAACAGAAAAACAGATATTGGAACCGATTTAATGATTAGGGAAAACACCGAATAAAGTCGAGGCATAATACCCATGAGAGGATATGTTCAAAATCATGCAATTCTACAACAAATAAACCTTTTTGCAAGCTTAAGCAACACCCAAATGGGTCTGTTTCCAAGAAAATGAAAGAAAAAAAAAATCAAACCTTGTTGTTTACCCTGCTTCACCATTGTTGAGAAATGGGTTTGTTTATTTTTATTTTTCCTTTCGTTGTATAATTTTTCTGCGTTTTGTTGATTCTTCGTGCTTCGTTGTTTCTTCCTTCTTTGAAATGTAACGGGCAAAGAGCGTGTAACACAAACGGCGCGTTGGAGGTTGGAAATAAGTTATGTAAAATTAGTATAAAGTAAAGGGTATTTTAGTATTTGCACATTTTATTAGGGACTGAACTGCATGTTAGGCGCGTGAGTAGGGACTGAATTGCTTGGGGAAACTACCTAGGGACTGATTTGTGTGTTGAGTTTTGGATTAGGGATTTATCTGTAGTTTCCCCTTAAATAAATAAATAAAATTTGATTAAATAAACAAAAAAATATATTAAATGCAACTGCAAAGAAAGACTGAAGTTATACATATAATTCCTGTCCCTCTCTACATGCCATCATCATATTTGCTCATCAAACTGTTGGAATACACACACTATGCAAGAAAATTATTTGCATGTACTGTCTGTACCTATATCTTAAATATACATACATTATACATTTTGATGTGGGAAATCATGTAATTTAAAAAAACCCATTTAAGATTAGCTGACAAACAAAATAAGTAACCACCAAGTTGTCTCTGAGTGAAACAAAAACTTTGCAAAAACCACTCATCAACTTCAAACTCGCCGATTTTGCTATTAATAATGTTCACGTAGTCTCGTTTCTGTCCCTCGTTGAACTATCTGTGTTTGTCGTGATCGTGCTGCTGTAGTTACCCGTCGGCGTTTCAGAATTGTTCCTAGTTTCCTGTTCGAACATGAAAAAGCGTTATGTCGCTGTACTAATATATTCACACACACATACATGTTGATGTATCTAATATATTTCAACCTAGGGGTGAAAATCGGACCGATCGGATCTGGATTAGCAGTTTTGGAAAAATTCTAATTTTTTCGGAAGTGGAAATTCCAATTCCGTTATAAAAAACCCAGAATAAAAAACGGGAATGAAACTTTTTGTTCCAAAATCGGAATTTTCAGCTCAGAATCTGCAGAATTCGGAAATTCCAATTTTTTTTGGTCATGTAAAATACAAAATGCATAATAATAATATTGATTTTATAAGTCTAATACTCAGAAAAACAATGAATAATTTTCGAAAGCTAAAATCGGATCTGACATTGGCCTATTCCAATTCCATTCCAAAAAAGAAAAATCAGAAAATTTGGAAATCGGAATGAAAATGCTGTTCAGAATTGGAAATACTCGAACCAGAATCGGCGAGAATTTGGAACTCCCGTCCCAATTTCCACCCTAATTTCACCAAACATAGCATTTACAACAACAGTCAACAACAACTAACCTGGCTAGAGGAAGACGAGCATTCTTGAAAACTTTGCCCCTTCGAGTACATGTAATAAAACATCCCCTCGGGCTGAACCTGGAACCCCACATCCCTCAACCGCTCGAGCCGAGGCAGCACCACCGTGTCGAGGTCCGGCCGGTCCCGCCTCCTCAGCTCGCAGCACGACAGCGCCAGGCTAGCGAACGCCAGCGCCTCATCGACCGGCCAATCCCTCACCGCCGGATCAAGAACATCCGCGAACCGCCCCGTCTCAATCGCCCGCTCCACTAGGTGGGCCAGCCCCATGGGCGGCTTGGCTGTGATTATTTGCAAAAGGACCACGCCCAAAGAATAAACGTCCGATTTGGTTCCCAACATTGCCGTCTGTTGGTACTCGGGGTCGATGTAGCAGAAAGTTCCAGCAGCGGCAGTCATCCGGTACTGGGTGACGGCGTCGGCGGCAGAGGGCGGCACCAGGCGGGAGAGGCCCACGTCGCCGATCTTGCTCACGTAATTCTTGTCTAGTAATATGTTGGCCGGTTTGAGGTCGCGGTGGACTAGCGGCTCGGGCCTTGTTTGGTGGAGGAAGTTTAGGGCGGTGGCGATTTCGGCGGCGATCTTGAAACGGGTGCTCCACGGCAAGGGCGGCGTGCCATCCTTGCGGAATAGTCGGTCCTCTAAGCTGCCGTTCTCCATGTACTCGTAGACTAAGCAACCGTACTCAGGGCATGCTCCTAAGAGAATGACCATGTTCGGATGTCTCATTCGGCTCAACACCTCGATCTGCGAGAAAGGAAAAAATTAAAATTCGTGGAAATTATAGTCGGAAATACAAGATTCATGTCTTGAAAATGGTTTACTGCATCCATCATCCCCGTGTTTATTCTAATTGTCGAAAGACTCTCCGTGTTATAAATATTGGCAAAATTAATCCCTACGATTCAATTCTATAGGCAAACTACCCCAAAAACGCACCACTTAGGGAGTTGTGTGCTTAAACAATGAGTTTATTGCATTTAGTATCCTTGTGTTATATCGAATTGTTAAAACACTCATTGTGTTATAAATATCAGCAAAACCCCCCACCTCGTGGTGCACTTTTTTAACAACTAATATAAACATAAGAGTGTTGAATGCAATAAACCCTACAGAAAAAACATCATAGGGATTTTTGTTTTGCTGATCTTTATAACACATGGGTACTAAATGCAATTAAATCCGTCTGAAAAAGAAAATGATAAGGACAGAATAGTCCAAAAGAATTTAAAGCGTACCTCGATATTGAATTGCTTAAGGCCTTCGGATATCTCCGACCGAAGAACTTTAACGGCGACGGGGGTGTGATCTATAGTAGCTCTATAAACGGGGCCGTAGCTCCCTTCCCCGATCATGTTAGAACTCGAGAAGTAATCCGTCGACACTTCGATTTCATCGATCGAGTACATTCTATACCGAACGATGGACCGCGCTAGCGCATCCATCGCCTTGTGCTTCTCTTCGGATTCCTTCTTGAACTTCCTCTCGGCGCGCTTTCTCTTCTCGGACTCGAGCTCGGCTAACCGTTGGGCCTTTTGTGCTATTCCCACCGCAGCTTTGCACTTTTGCTTCTCCTTGTCCACTATCGCCATTGCAGCTTCCTGTGCGTGCTTCGATTCCGCTAGCTTACTCGCCTCCTCCGATTTCCATTGGACAATGTCTCTTACCTACGAAAAAGAAAACATCATAAAACGTTGATTCGTTTATTTGCCTCGTGGATTTTTGCCATTATACTAAAATCTCCGATTATTTATCATCGGAGAAGTAATTTACTCCATCATTCGGAATTTTTCGAAGTTCGAAAACTTACCTTTTCTCTAGCAGTTACAGCTTCTTGACAAGCTGCATTGTACTTTTCAGTGATCTGCTTCAGCTCTAGTTTCATTCTCTTCAGCTCTTCCTCTAATTCCTGGATCATATATTGTTTGAATTTCATCAACACAATAAATCATTAAAATTCACTTACATATTCCCCCAAATAAATCAATTGTAAAACTTACAGCTGCAGAGGAGGTAGAGCTTCTAGAAGAATCCGAAATCCGGGGCTGATCCAGAAGATCGTACGACAGATCCGATTGAAAACTCTGCAACTCGGAATGTTCGCTGGAACCCGACGAATACTGCGAGAAGCTCTCCAGGGTTCTCCCCCGGAGATTCATGAAATTCACAGACTGCTGTAGGGCGTAAACCTTTCCTCCTTGAGGCCTTTTCGAATTCGAATTCGCCGCCGCCTGCCCGAATTCGCCGTCCCCCGACCGGGAATTGTCCTGCAGATCGAAGCTGCTGCCTCCGAACTGAGTCGACTCGGGGCTGACGCGGCGATTCTTCTCCCACGGGAACATGTGGTTGTGGAGCGATTCATTGCTGCTCACCGAGTTCGGAGGCGACGGCGTCGTATTGCCGACCGGAGAAAACGCGTTTTTGATTCCGTCGAGCGACCGCCTCGATGCGGTGAACCCTCCCTCGGAGGAGGACACCTCGCTTCTCCAACTCCCCTGTCTGTAAAATCTGACGTCAGCTTGTGAGGTTTTTTTTGCTAATGAGTTTTTTGCATTTAGCACCTTTATTTTGTATTAAATTACGAAACACTCCCTATGTTATAAATTTTAGAAGCAAAAAGCCCATGATACATTTTTTCAGGGGTAGTTTGTTAATAAAATTGAATCATAGGGGGGTTTTGCTAATAGTTATACCACATGTAGGGGTGGAAATTAGAATAAAATTAGAAATTCCGCCTGTTTTCAAATTTGGAACAACATTTTTCATTTTGAATCTGGAAAGTTCAGATTTCCGGGTTTTTTCTTTGGAATGGAATTGTAATATATATTAGATTCCGATTTCTGATTTTCGATTCGTTCGATTTCCATCCCTAACTACAATGAACGTTTTAGTAATTTGATATCACGCAGAGGTGTTGAATGCAATTAGACCTTTTTGCTAAGTAACCATGGAGGCGTAAAAACTATATGCGGAATATATACGAAGAAAATTAATATGCTATGATGGATTTACCGACGCAACTTTGGAGAATTTGTGGGGATACGATCGGGTGAGAAGGGATTGTCGGGCACGTATATGGGAGTAACGGGTTCACTAGCGGATTTTATTTTGATTGCTTTTCCCTTCGAGACGGCGTAAACCGAACAAGAATCGGGCGCGTATTTTCCTACAGAAGTTGGAACATCTGCATTTCTGAATGCCCTGAAACAAAAAAAATTTGAAGAACAAGAAAACAGTGGATTAGCAAGGATTAAGTAGTTAAACACACACACACACACACACACACACATATATATATATATATATATATATATATATACCTAGCTATGGCACTGCGGCTAGAAGCACCGAGGACTATTGTCTTGATGGAGTTGGCGCTAATATATTCAGACAACGCGTGTGCAATGTCGAGATCGTGTAGAATGACCTCTTCCGTGCGAATCTAATAAACATATAACGATCACAAAACTTAAAATATTAATCGAGGTCGAGAGATAATTATTGCGCGTCACAAGAAGATATATGATCACTTCGAGTGAAATTAAAATTTATTCTCATGATTTGGTTTTATTTGAGTTCAAGAATAAGTTCATTCTTATTTAATTCAAGATCAATGTGATGGTACATTCTTGCATAAGTGTGTGTGTGTGTGTGTGTGTTTTCGTGTTTCACGAGTTTAATAAATTGTGAAATTATCTTTTTACCCCTTTTCGAGCACAAAAGCCACGATAAGGAAGAAACATCTGTTGCATTTCAGCTTGAGTTGGCCCACGCGCCTCACCATCTTCTGCAACCAACAACAAATTATTACTACAGATTTTCATGCAACAACAAAAAATTATTTAAGGTACGTGCAAAGTCATAAATGTACATACGAAAACATAGTACGAAAACATAAAGAAACAAGATTTATAAATTTTCATGAAATAATAAAAAAAAAAAATTTACTCTACGAAATTATTTAAATGGTACTAATTAAATTAAATGATTTTTTTTTTTATTTTGTTTTTGGGAAATTAAGATGAGGGTGCATGCATGCATGCATGCATGCATGGATGAAATAAAGAAAAGAATACCTACGGGGATGCAAATTTTGTTGGGTGCAAACATGTACGAGGATGATTTTCTTATCCCTAAACCTTAAATTGTCAATGGCCCATCTGACGGCGTGTTGGCTGTTCTTGTCTCTGTCGATCGCCACCGCTGTCGGAACCATGCCTCCGCCGCCGGACGACGATTCAGGCGAATGTCCCTCCATTTCTTTTCTTTCTTTTTGCGGCGGGACGACCACCCAGAAAGGTGGGGGCTGCTGCCGCGCTACCGTCGTCGTAACTCCGCCATGCACCCGGCAGTACGTACGTGGAAGCTAATTAGCCAGCTGCAGCGGCGGAGGAATTTTAGTGTAATTGGTGGTGGGATTGTTTGACCATTTATTTTTTTTTTCCTTTGGTCAACCTTTTTTGGCCCCCCTTTTTCTAGGGGGTTCCAATTCTAGAGGTCTCCCATTTTTTGCCTTCACTCCTAACACCCATTTTTTTTGGTTATCTTTTGTATTTATTTAAAAAAAAATTAATATTAAAAGTGTAGTTATGCATGCATACTAATTAGGGCTGGGACTGGGTTGGGTCGGTCGATTACCAGCCTAAAAACCGACTCATCCGTCAAACCATTTTTGCTCAAATTTAAAAACCGTTGCCGACCCAACCTTTGTGGGTCGGTTGATGGTTGGCAACCGAATATTTGGTTCAGAAATGGGTCGGTTGATGGTTTATACCCGCCACATAGTTTACTTAAAAAAAATTCAAATTTTGGAGTAAAAATATCCATATTTTGCGTAATGCCACGGTGCGGTCATCATTTATTAGTTCAAAATAATTAATAACAATTTAACGAAAAAATATAATTAGAAAATTCGATGTAATTTCAAACATGCACAAGATATTTAGTGGAGTTTTGCGGAGCTTTTTGTTTAAGATTGGGCATAAAGAAACTGGATGAAGATTTAGGTCAATTTTTTTTCCTTTATTGATTGTTTTAAAATTTAAAATACTAATAATTTTGATTATTTCAATAACCACTTAAGAAAACATGGCCTTTGTTTTATATTTTTAACAAAATTTTAATAGTATAGTTGGATAACCGATAATTATCGGTCAACCAACTTTTGATAATATTAGAAACCACCAACCGACCCATTATAGATGGGTTGGTTGAAATTTTCGACCCGATCCAATGGGTCGGTTAAAAATTGATTATCCGCCTAAAAATATGGTCGGTAATGGGTCGGTTGGTGGATAAAAACCAACCCAGTCCCGGCCCTAATACTAATTGATATATGTGCAACTAAATGACTTTTATATATGTGTAGGTTTTTAGTTAGTATCACTAGCTATATAGTGTGAATATTTCAAGTTGATCGGGGTTAATTTTGACATATTTGGACGAAACTTGTATAATAAACCAAGATGATGAGGATTAGATCGACAAATTTCGGCTGAATTCATATAATGAGTTCCATTGTATTGCCTATCAAAACCAAATTCGAAAACAAGTTTAAACGCTCGATAAAATTCCAACAACTCTAAACAAACATGCATTCATCGTGATTCGATCCGTTTACACCCCTAGTTAAGATTATCAGTAATTATAACCATATGGCTTGAACCCATTACATTTGTTTTATATTTTAGAAATTTATTTCAAAACAAATAGTATTATAGTAATTCTTTTATAAGAAATTAAAAGTTTTTTTATTTTAAAATAATTTAAAATACTATTTTTTTTTACTTAGACTAATAATATGGCACCATCTATCAATCACTTTTTTTTAAACTTTTGTTTTTATTAATTTCATAGAAATCAAATATAGTATATAAGTCAATATATCTCAAATATTGTGGTGGGTAGAGTGTGTTTGACATACTACCTATTATTTATTTATTTATTTTATTTATTGTTGGCAATCATGTGACCCACTAGCAAATGCATTCTTGTTAAATTCCTATTGGTACAAGTAACATCCAACTTTATGTCCCAACAATTTATATTGACTTGCCAAAATTTCAATTGTTATATGCAACACGGCATTAATTAATTTTGGACTTATAAAGTCATTAGCCAATCCCATTGGGACACCTATCAATTTCATATCACACTCCCACTCAAATGCTTTCTTTCATCCCTCTCCAAGAAAAAAATAAATAAATTAATTAATAAAATAAAATAAAATGAGAAAAAAGTCATGTATGTCATCTAATGCCCATCTTCTCTATCTTATCCCCTTTTTTCAATCACAATTTATGTTACATTTTTTTTTACTAAATTTTTTATGTTACATTAACATTAGATCAAATTCATATCGAGTAAAGATTTACCATATTGATAGAATTAAATTTATGTTACATTCATTTTACTTTGAATTATTAATTTATGATATTAATTTGACCATATGAAGTATAAATTGCTAATATTAATTTATATATTTCGTTCAGTGTACTACGTAATGTTTTGAAAATTAGACTGGACAAGCTACTGAATCACTGTTGGATCAGTTCAACCGGGAGCCAGCCGGTTTCTTCATTTTTTAATTTTAGAATTATTTATACATAATTTTTATAGTAAATAAAGCATATTTTCTTTCACATACATTAACTCGTTACTCATTTCCAATTAAAACGTAAATCAAACTTAATTTTCTTTTACACAAACAACATATCTAACACACACATATCTCACCTAATCATTTCAAATATTATAGAAACTATAATAAAAAAGATAACACGTCTTCCAATTTCATAAAAAGTAAAATTTATTTAATTTTTTTTTTCAACCGCGCGTGCAGTAAAAAGACGTCGTTTGGACTTGTTTATTTTTTTTGAAAAAAAAACCCCAATTTTAGGCACAAAAAAATCCCGATTTTCACTCGAGTTCCGATATTACGGTTCAGCCGATCAAACCGGACTGAACAAGGCAATGATTTCACAGTTTAACCAATTCAACCGACCAATTCGATCCGGGTTTCAATACAGTAACCTAAACGTGTAGTGATTTGAGTCCAACCATAAAATAACTATTTTATTAATCTCTCTATATTTTATTAATTATAGGTAACCTTCATATGTGAAGCAAGGACACGTAGTCTTCTTGAAAAATGTCTCATGAAAAGTCCATGATCTTATTCTATACATATATTTCTTCATTATATTTATTACAGTTAGATAATCGAATCTACACGTGTCCCGCGAAAATGTCCAGCAAATTAGTAAAGCCCTTTTCCACACCACCCCCAATTCTCTCTTTGTCTTGCACCACAGCTCAGAAACGAAGGCTGGGGAGAAGAAATAATCTACTGTGAGAGAGTGTTCCTTTGAGCCCCTTTTCCACAGTTGTGGTGTTGACTTTTTGGTAAGAACCCTTCATTTCTTTTGCTTGATCCACTGTGAAAAATTGGTTCTTTATTTGTTTTTTTTTTGTTGGTGTAATTGTTGTGGGTTTTTAGTATAGTTTCAAGAATTCGTTGTTGTTGTTGAAGAATGAATCTTGATGGTATTTTGGTAAAAGTTGTTGGGGCAAAAATTGTTTGATGTTAAAGAAACTCATCATATTTTCAAGAATCAAAAAGGATTTTTTTTTTTTTCTAATTTTTATTTAATTAGATCCATGAAATAAATTGTCCCAAATGTCAAAAGAATTAGTATGTGTAAAGGGTTTCCATGTGAATCTTGATTTTGTACTGGGGGGGTTTGATTTTGCCCCTTTGTCAATTCTTTCAAGTATAGAAGTGTTTGTTGGTAGGGATGAAATTTGGTATTCTTCAGTTAATTTTTTTTTTTTACATAGAATGGAATGGTTTACGGGCTCTAGGTAATCGAATCTTGCATTTCTTGAAACTTGTTTATTCGTCACCGAATTTGATATATTTTTCGATTTTGTTTTTCTTCATGAAGAATCTCCGAGGGTTATCTGAACTATGCTGCTAAGGATATGAATAACTGAACAAAAGATCGAAGCTTTTTGTGTTATTCTTTAAGAAAGACGTACGATGGAAGAGATTTCGCCTGCAGTTGACCTTACACTTATCTTAGCCAACCCCATGTCTGAAAATTCCCACATGGAAATCACACAGATCAAACTAATAACAGAAACATCAACCTTGCTAAAGACGAAACAGATAGCAGAAAACGGCCTATTAGTTCACGACATTCAAGAAAGTGAAAAGGACGATTGCGTCCTCTCAGTCGAGGAAGACCCCATCTTATTAAGTCGAGTCGAGTTTCTACCCTTGGATTCTACAACTGTGCCTCTAATTGCCGTCGAAATCGAGGGAACTGAAAACGGTCAAATTCTTGCAAAGGTAATTAGTGTGGAGGAGAGGAGCATAAGACGCAAATTATCCGGTGATGTCCTAGCTGTATTTTCTAAACCAAGCGGGGAATATTCCAACGGGCCTGTGGTGAAAGAATCTGCAGTTTCTTTTCAGTTATCCACTGAGAAAAAATCGAGCAAAGGTGCGGTTAAGAATGTTTTTGAATTGGACTGTGTGCCTCTTTGGGGTTCGGTTTCGATCTGTGGACATAGGTCGGAAATGGAGGATGCGGTTATGGTTGTACCTCATTTCATGAAAATTCCTATTGAGATGTTTACGGGTGATTTTGGGATTAACGGGATAAGTCAAACATTCAGTCAACTGTCTTCGCATTTTTTCGGGGTTTACGATGGTCATGGTGGATCTCAGGTATGTATTGTGTTCCGTATTATTTCTAATTAGGGCCTTAATTCTTGATTATATTGGTTTGTTATTATGTAAAAATTGATGAAGTTGGGCTTTCTTTAATTGATCGGTTTGTTGCCGTTTTATTTCTAATCAGGGACAAGTTTCCCTTAATTCTTCATTTTGTTGGTTTCCGATTAAGTCGAAAAATTATGAATTTGGGCTTTCTTGAATTGATCCGTATGTTAACATTTTATTTCTAATTACGGGCAAATTTCCCTTAATTATTGATTATGTTGGTTTTGGATTAAGTCGAACAATTATGAAGTTGGGCTTTCTTGAATCGATCCGTATCTTGATGTTTTATTTCTAATAATTACGGACAAATTTTCCTTAATTCTTAATTATGTTGGTTTCCCATTAAGTCGAAAAATTATGAAGTTTCGCTTTCTTGAATAGTATTGAATCCTCTAAATATTATCTAACAAATTCGCACTCGGGTTTTTGTAGGTTGCAAATTACTGCCGTGATAGAATCCATCTGGAGTTAATGGATGAGTTGAAAAATCGTAAAGAAAAAATACTGGAGGGGCCCACAAGGGACACTAGGCAGGTCCAATGGGAGAAGGTCTTCAATAGTTGCTTTTCAAAAATCGACGACGAAGTTGGAGGAAAGGCAAAAACGGGGCCCGTTGCACCGGAAACCGTGGGGTCCACAGCTGTGGTTGCAGTTGTTTCTTCGTCACATATTGTAGTTGCCAACTGTGGAGATTCGAGGGCCGTCCTTTATCGTGGGAAAGAAGCAATCCCGTTATCCGTCGATCATAAAGTAAGATGACCTATTATATTCTCTTTTATTTTGTTATTATTTATTTATTTATATTTTAATTTCCGAGTATTTTATTTTGTTAGCCAAATCGAGAGGATGAATACGCGAGGATCGAGGCGGCTGGAGGCAAGGTAATTCAGTGGAACGGTCATCGTGTTCTAGGTGTTCTTGCAATGTCGAGGTCTATCGGTGAGTATTCTTTTTCTTTCTTTCTTTTACTTTTTAATTTTTTTTTTTTTTGTAATCAAGAAATTAAATTAATTGATTTTCAGGTGATAGATACTTAAAGCCTTCGATAATACCCGAACCGGAGGTAATGTTTGTTCCTCGGGCTAGAGAAGACGAGTGCCTAGTTCTAGCAAGTGACGGTTTGTGGGATGTCATGACGAATGAGGAGGCGTGTGACGTGGCGAGAAGACGAATCCTAATTTGGCACAAAAAAAATGGGGCCCACCCGTTAGTGGACAGAGGGCAAGGTGTGGACCCCGCCGCCCAAGCGGCTGCGGAGTACCTCTGCAACCTTGCCCTCCAGGAAGGGAGTCAAGACAATATTTCGGTTATTGTCGTGGATTTGAAATCTCGAAGAAAATTCAAGAGCAAGTCTTGATGTAACTTCCTTTTTTTTTTTAATTTTAACAGTGCTTGGTTATGGTAATATATAGTTTTATTATACAAGCATAAGGTGTTCAATTGTTTCGCAAATCCATCCAAATTTTCTAATAGGAGAATAGTTTTTTCAGTATGTAATATGTATAGAAATATTTTTTGGCTTTGCACATATGTTTCATTATTCATAGAATTGAATCCCACTAGTAGTAAATAATAAAATCGATTGTTATACATGTTATCCGTTTAAATTTGTTTGAATTTCTATCGAGCTTTTAAAAATGTAATCGAACTTCATAAAAAAAATCGAACTTCATACATAATTTATGATATTTTAAGTTCAAATATGACCCCTAAGTTAACAAACCGAGCTCAAAACACAATCGATTTCCAATCGAAAATAGTTTGATTTGATTTTCCACCCTAACAATAGGCTATGATAATAACATAAAGACCAAAAGCAACCAACCATCAAAAAAAAAAAAAAAGAGCTTCAAAGTTTAATAATACAAAATAAAAATTAAAAAAAAAAAAAAGACTGCGCACCGATTATATTTCGTAAATTTCACTCAGCGTCCACGCTTCTTCCTTTTAATGATATCGAATTTCAAGGGGACTTTAAGAGTAGCCGTGACAACTGTTTTCTCGCGGGCTAACTTGCAACCCAAGTAAGTGTAATGAGTTCTCAGCGATAAAGGGTCCATCCGAAGATCCTTTGCTATATCCGAAGGGTCGGACTTAAAATCATCAATGAATAAACAGAGCACCAATATATAACTTATAAGCAGATTCTGTTTTTGCTCTGGAATTCTCTTTTTGCTCGAAATGTCAAACATGGAGCTGAATTTCTGCAATAAGATAGAGGGGAATTTGTGATTCTTTGACAACGACACACCGTCCATCGAGTGTTTATCCTTGAACTTTATGAGGTGTGTGATGTAGGACAATATGCCAGCTATCTTCCTTTTGTTCCAGTCGTCCTACACAAAAAAAAAATTAGAAACGAGCTTATAGGAAAACGGACAAGATTCAAACTAAACATGTCGAGGCAATCATATATCCAAATTCAAGATTCAAACTACACTGGATAGAGTCCTAGTATAAAATCGATTTCAGTTTCTAAGTCGTTTCTTTTTAAGTATTGAAATAGTACATACCTAAAATTTCTACACAACAAAAAACACCATCGATATATTACGGAAGTTATTATATCCGCATGTTCAGTATGATTATCTTGCTCACGACAATTGACTCATTCGAACATAAACAGCATACTTCGAATAGTCCCGAATCAACCCAAAATTGAATATGTTCAACTGATAATAATACGGAAGGACAAAGCAAGAGTTACGCAAGAATACCAAGTTGAAGGAAACTACAAAACTTAACAAAAAACAACAAAAGAAAAAATTTGGGCCTTAAAAAAATTTACAAAATTCTAACCTCGGCTTCTTCAAGTTTGTGAAATCTATTGCAAACAAAACGCGGGTAAGCATCGGGGGTCACTTTATGGCCAGCTTGCGCGAGCTCGAAGATATCGACAAGGTAATCCCACTCCCCGTTAAGAATTATCCCGTCAAGCGGATAAGCCATTTCCACAACAGTGGCTTCCATATTATACGGAGGGATATTTCGATCATTAGTACCAACGGGAGCAGATTCGATAGCCTCTGTGTTGACCTTGACTCCTTTCAGTTTCATGTCGGTGTCACCCTCCATTCCAGGCTCGTCTGTCTGGCGTAGTGTGTACAGAGTGTCCATTTTCTCATCCTGAAATTAAATTGGATTATAGATTCATAATTACATTACTTGGGAAATTATTTATATATAAATATAGAAAATGTGTTCTATTAAAGGCTTATTTCTTCCTTGGAATTCATAATACGGAAATCGACGATACATAAACACGGAAAGGCTGTACCTTTTTAATATTTTTCTTCGTTGAGTACATTTTAGTCGTTTGTTTGGCTCTATCAGATTTTGTAGCTTCCTCCGTCACTTCTTCCGGCAGTTCTTTATCAGACTGCTCGACCGACGCAATTCTCGGTACCAATTTGAATATCTGCAATTATAAAAAAGCAAAGAAGAGAATGCATTGAAAACTTGTCAACATAACTTATGAGCAAATTAGCAAAACCCATATCTGGGAAATTCATAAAATTCAATAAGAAATCAATACACACAGAAAATTCAATACTAAAAAATTACGAAAAATTACCCGATTACCAGCAATGGGAACTATCCTCAAAATCCGGGTCTCCTTATCCAACACGCCGAGACCGTATTGACATATCTGCGGCGTAGTGGCCTCGCCGGAATAATTTGTGCCGACAAAATTAACTTCGGAACCACCCGCCCCCACCACCACCTGCATCCTAGGATTTTTAGGGTTTCGCGCAGTGGTGCTCCTGTAGATCTTGACGCTCGAATTGGATTCGATTCCCGAATCGGGTTCGCCGGAATTCTTCAGCGGGTCGTACCCGGACGGGAAGTATCCGATTACTGGAGCGGTTTTTTGTTCTGGATTTTCGTCAATTACCTTGATTTTCACATCAATGGCATCCGATATCTCGCCCATATCGACTTCGCGGCCCATTTCTTCATCTTCTGGTGCTTTCCTCTTCTTCTTCTCTTTTGATTTAGCCATGGCTTACGGCAAAACGTCTGCGGGGTGAATGTGGGTTTTTGGAGCTTTGCGTTAAACCCTAATGGCTGTAATAGGGAAAAAGTTTGTTTTCATTTGACTCCTCCAATTTTATTCTAATATGAGACAACTCCCGCAATTATTGATGATATGTAAATCAGATTAATTAATTTTTTATTTGAGGTTTATTATTAATTAATATTAATTATAATAAACTCTATTTATATTGGGTATGGTTGGCTGCGGATTCTTTTTAATTTGAGATTTATCATTAATTAATATGAATAATTAAATGTTGATATTTTTCTCTTATATATGTGAAAATATCGTAATACTAGAAACACATTTTCTCTAATTTAATATTTTAATTCAACAAATCTTTAAATAACTCTCATTTAAATTAATGTTTGGAATAGCTGCATTTATCACTTTACTCATTCGCATTGGCGAAGCCATGTTTTTATACTCGAGGGGCGAATATACATAAAAAAAAAAAAAAAATTAATGACATTAATAATGATTGTTTTAACTGAAATGTTAAATGTCATTTCAATTTTACTAATGTCGTTTTGATTTCGAACCTGATTTTGACATATTTCTATTTGGATTTTGGCAAAATTCGAAATACAAAAATTGTAGTCCTTTGGGTTAGCTTTCTAATCCAACTTAAATCCGCTAGATTGGATGCCGTATGACAAAGTTATGCATGAATGAGTCACATTTTGAATTTTAGATACCTCAATACATCAAAATTGTGGGAAGTATCCATTGATTCATGTATATCTTTATCGTCCGACATCCAATTTTGGTGATTCAAGTTGGATTGAAAAACTAACTCAGAATACTACAAATTCTCTTTTTCGAGTTTTGCAAAATTTGAAATTAAAAATGATCAAAATCACGTTTGAAGTCGTAAGGGTATTATTAAAGCTCGAACGACATTTATCACATCCCTTGTTTTAACTTTTAAGAGTTATGAGTGTAAGATTTTGTTATAAGGTGCTTTTAATTTTTGGGGTTCAAAGCAGAGCCCCGAAAATATTAAAATTGTTTTTTTTTTTTTTCTGATAAATCAAAAGATAGGAAAATAAAATCTTCTAGAATTTTTTATTTTTTTGATTTAATTGAATTCTGGGAGGATCAAATTAGAAAAATTGGATGGACTGAATAAATATAAACATTTAATATAATGGAATGTATTTCGATTGAGAGTGGAGTTGCCCCGGTTCCGAGCGACAATTCATAACTTCACTACCTTACTTGTGACACTCATAAATAATTTTTGTTTGCTCTCTTTAATTAAAAATAATTAATTTATTTTGAAAATAAAACAAAATTATTAAAAATTATAACAAATTGATAAATTGTACATGCATATATAATAGTAAAGAAAATTAATTGAGTTGGGGCTATGGCGCCCGGCCCTACACTGGCTTCCCCACAGCTC
>NW_012192829.1:282796-295764 GCF_000504015.1 Erythranthe guttata
TATATATATATATATATATATATATATATATATATATATATATATATATATATATATATATATATATAATATATATGTATATATATATATATATATATATATATGTATAATCTCTAGCAATGAGCTGGATGAGGGAGCTTGCACTTATCAGGAAGTTGAATGGCGAGATTGGGGTCGATTCCGAGGGAAGGCAAAAGCTTGGAGTTCTTAAAAGTGCAAAGGCACCGTATATCCGCGTGCGATAGAGCCGAGCAGCACCTTGCCGATGGCGGCGGCGGCTGAGGCGGAGTTGCCGACGGCTTGCATGCCATCAGATCCTCCCCTGACATATTGCACACACTTTGACCATAACACACATTTTTATTATTATCATTATTTATGCTGCCTATGATAATTGTCACCAATAATATTGCCTTCACTATTTTTGCTATCTTCTGGTGCAAAATAAAAACCTGCATTTTTTCTTCTTCTAGTGTGTGTGTGTTTTTATTGCTTTGAGAGATTTATTGTGGCTGTTATATATAGGCAAAATTACGGCCCACACCCTTGGGATAAGGTTAAATTACGAAAATACACATTTTGTTTGGATAATTACAACCAATCCCTCAACTATGTATTGTTTTACGAAAAAATCCCTCATTCAGTAGGTAAATTTGAAACCGTAAGAATGAACGTGTAAAACATAATTGAGGGATGGGTGTATTTATCCAAACAATAAGGGTTTTTTCGTAATTTAATCTTGCGGTGGCCGTAATTTACCCTAATATATAGAGAACTGTGTTTAGTATTTGTTGCGTTGTTGGAAATTTGCCTGTCACAAAGACTTGTAAGTCTTTGTGGGACATATATTTATTACATATTGTGTTTTTAGGTACATGTCCTTATTCCATTAGTAAATTTGCTTGACTTCAAGTCTTCCATTTTTTTTTTTCTTCTTTTTTTTTTCTTTGAGAAGAATGATAGTAGTGATAGTTATATTTTGGAAATTGGAACGAAACTTCATATATATGTCTTGTATATGTACATCATATATATAAGTTGGAAATTGGAACGAAACTTCTGAATTTTGTTGATACCGATCCAATTTTTTCAATTTTCCCAAGTCTTTTCTATTTTGGAACAAGTCTTTTCATTCCAATTTTCAGTTTCCACTTTCCGATTTTTTTATTTTTCCTAGGTTTTTCGAAACAAATTTGGAATTAGTTTTTCACTTCATTAAAAAAATGGTTTTTAAGCTCTATTTCGACCTATCCGTCCGACTTTCACACTTATCATATATAGGGTGAAATAAACTTTTAGAGAGTTGTATCCATCTAGGTCTATGAGATGTTATACCTGATGAAAATATATCTGTACAAATAACCACCCAGTGTACACACATACACATGAATACGTGTGACTATGTGTAGATCTACAATTTAAAATGACAGAGTATATTTCATCGAGTGTAGAATCTACATAACCTTCAATCAATTACTACTTAAAGGTAAATTCCGAGTAACTTTTCCGAGGGTGTCACTTGTAGAGGAAATATACACACAAAATTACCATCAATTAATTCTAATAATCCAAACATTTTGACAGAGTCTTCCTCATCTAAGTTTCCAATCTGTGGAATCATCTCCAGCACAATTTCCAATTTCCAATTTGCAGATTAGAAACAAAATCGAAATCCGAATCAAATCGAATCCAGACAGAAACCGATAAACATCACATCACCTGCCAGTAAAGAAAAAAAAAATGCAGCTAAAAAAGGAAGAAGCTACTTCCTCAGACGACGAAAAATTCAAAATCCTATTAAAAGAGTAAATAAAACACGATAATCCGACTAAAACAAGGGGGGGTCTACTTCTGAAACTAACAACAACAACAACAAACAACACTGTACCGCAAACAATAACGAGAATCCCCCCCTCCATTCACATGTTTACGATTTCGAACAAAAGGGTTCTAATTAAGCAAGATAATAATAGAGCAAGTCTAGATTTTTTTGGAGTTTAAATAAAACTCGAAAGATTTCTTTCACCTATGGGCGAGGTCTCTTGTTGTTGCTGCACGAAGGACACTTGTACTGCTTGATATGCTCAGCTTTAGCAGGAGTAATCTTCACACACTTACCGTGAAACCACTTTTCGCACAAGTCACAGCATATCCAGAATTCGTCCGATGCATAGTTATCTCCACATGCACCACATAATGTATCGCCATGCTCATCTTCTTCTTCATCATCTTCCTCTTCCTCTTCCTCTTCCTCTTCTTTCTTTTCTGCTTCCTCCTCATCTAACTCCTCTTCGTCGTCTTTCAGCTGTGGCTTCGAAATCTTTCCTTGAGTTTCGGGTGTTCGCTGTCAAAAAAGATAAGTAGCAATGTTATATGATCTCGTATAATTGAAATTTGAAGATTGAGAATACTTTTTAGCTGGCAGTAAAAGGAATATTTTTCAATGATAAGATGTACTAAGATAAGAGCTCAATTTTCCACAATCCGGCCCGAAAAGTTGTTGCAATAACTGAATATCAAACAAGACTGAATTATTTGATTAATCCTATGGCTTATCTTAACAACCAAACGACCGCTTAGTCAACTACGTCAGCATATAGATTATCAGGGAAAATGAAGATTGATTTGTACAGGGAAATTGATCACTATTAATTAAGTAAGAAGTAATTGGAGGATGGATAAAAGCACTGGCCCAGAATAAAATGAAGAATTAAGAAACCCTTTTTTTTCCTACCGATTTAGAGTTTGACTTGGGCTTGCTGCTACTATGATTAGAGACAGAAGATTTCTCCTTCTGCTGTTTCTTGGCTGCCCCTGTCACAACTTCAAATACAGTAGGGAGCTCATTAATCATGTTGAACAACCTTTTCCTGCACCAAGGACAAAAGATCGTTACGTAAGTTTAAGCAATCTACAGCAAACATGTCAGAAATCCAGAACAAAAGTACAGAAATATAAATGCAATTGCATATATAGCAAACACGTAGATTGCATATAGGATTGGCATCACCTTTCTGCATTTTGAGTGTAAATATTTTATAATCGATTTTTTAATAGAAATAGCATTAAAACCAACCCCTCTCGAAAAAGAAAGAAAAATAAAGAACAGAACATTAAAACCGACCTGTCAGATTTATCGAATCTAAATCTAGCACCGAAATAGAAGGCGACAGAAAGAAGCCAGGTGTCACTGTGGACAGCAACTAGAGATAGCCAGTCTTTCTCTTGCATTCCGTCTCTAGCAAAGTTGATGCCCAATGCAGGCTCAGGGAGTTCAGGTGGTACCTCTTCAGCTGGGAAATTGACCTCCCATTGCTCACTAGGAAACCCATACAAGCACAAATTCTCTTTTTCTGCAACACAGAATTAATGTCATGCATGAGGATGGAACAAAATAACAAAAAGATGAATATAGCTTCAAACCATGAAGAAGTACACGAAGACAACGATTATCTGTCGTAGAACTAAACAAGTCGGGAAGAGGGAACATGCTTAGAAAAAAAACTGATAATTTACAGGTAACTATTAAATTTTGTCAACGAAAACAGTTCAATTTACAGTAGTTTAACACATGGCAATATGCCTTATAGGGGCACGTACGATGGTCTGCCAAAAACATGATTCTCAGAGAAAAAGCATCTTATTTAATTTTTCCAAGGACAAAGATCCATATAGAAGAGCAAATCACCAACAGTCATTGTTCAAACAATCAATGGCTCACATAGAAGATATGTCGAAGACACAACGGAAGTCACTGAATACTAGCATTACAGACCACATATGCAATTTAAAGATTCCAGTAAAACAGTAGAGACCATCACACTGTATCCACCATATATATTTTAGAAACTTATAAAGATATAAAGTACTGATGAACAGCAGCTAAAAAAATTCTTCTTCTCTTCATTTTTTTTGAGTTACATGCACAACACGACATCGTTTTGTCTAAAGTTTCAACACAAAGCGCTGATGGCATTTAATTCCCACTTTTTATTTATTGACCTAATTTATTGTCCAACCAAATGCAGGGTCCGTTTCCCTTAACGATCAGCAGCACTTAGTTGTTTTATTAACTTTTTTATTTCCAATTCAATGTAACAAGTTATGGAAAGCAAATATAAAAGTAGCAAAAATGGGGGCAACCTTAATCATATTGGAACAGCGAGCTTTGTATGTTAATCTTCGTTACTGATTCTATCAATTTCATGCAGGCATACTTGAAAATGCTATTAATATCTCTATTTCATGCAGTTAAAAGTTGAATTTGGGTACTTGCAGTGATTGCAACATGTGAATTTGTAAATATTCCCTTATAATTCTTCTGTTTTTCCGATTAACGATTACGGGACTTTATATTTGTAAGTAGTTGAATTAATAACTTTGTGGCTTCATAATATTCCTTATCTGCTTGAAATACAAATATCTCATGCACCGCTAGTTGACCTCTACAACTGAATTTTAAGGGTTTGATATGATATGACACGCGTCATAAGGTCGGAGATCTTACCAAAGATCGATTAAGACTTATGTACGATATAGAAGTAACTTGATTTGGAAATTTAATAATACAATTCACCGAAAGTCGAAATGAACTCATTTCGTAAAGATGATCATATATCAAGGTTAAATACACATTATGGTTATCAAATTTTGATGAGTGCATTTAATTAACTACGTATTCACTAAATGTATCATAACTCGTAAGTTAAGGAGTGCCTCGGAAACGAGGTGGTTGCTCCCAAACCATGGTGCTACTTAATATGCCATATTTTCATCTACCATGAACATCTTATAAAACTAGCATAAACAACTTGCTACCGACAAAGCAAAGAGATAACAGAATTAGATGCAAACATCAGAAGAACAAGTGAAACACATAATTGTTCATATCATGGGCTACCACTTTATACGTGAATTTTTTTAGCCTTCAAAATATTAATATCAATACTCGTATTCATATCAATACTCAAGCTATGGTGATTTCCTTTTACACACATATTATTATGATCAATAAGCTCAAAACCACATATGTGTCGACTGTCGGCACAGAAATGTAATTCTCATACAGGAAGCATTTACTCATGAATTAACTCAATAAATAATAAAACCACACAGAGAACTCAATGAACACAGAAACGCCATGGAAACCACATCGAGAAAATTACACACGTTAATTTAAAACTCACAAATCAAAATCCCAATTTAACCTAATTTCTCTCTAGATAATTCATGAAAATAGATACTTCTCCATAAGATTAAAGTAGGGCAAACATATTACCAGAATTCAGTCAAAATTGGAATGAGCTAAAAAAAATCCAAAAAATAACACAAGCAAAGAGAAAATACCTGGATCACACTGCTGGTAAAATTCTTCAACATCTGCAACGCAAAACCTCTCGCATTAAGAAATTAACAAATACAAAAGAAACGCTGACGCGCAGAAAATCAAGCCAAAAAAAAATTATCATCGTACCTCAGCAAAATTGAGAAGAAAAAAATTCAAAACGAAAAAAGATGAAGAAGAAGACGAAAACCTGTCGTGAGGGCTTTGATAAGTCCAGTTCTTCTACCCTTGAAATCCTTGAAAACTTCTTCAACAGTTCTCGGATTGTACCCCGCCTCCATTTTTTGTTCCTTCTTTTTTGGTTCTCTCGAGCTCAAATTTACAAAACGGAAAAACAAAATTAAAAAAAGTGAGAAATTCAGGAGAATTTTGGGGAGGTTTTACAGAAGGGGATATATATATATGTGTGTTTGTATATGTATATGTAGAGAGAGAGAAAGAAGAGAGAGAGAGAGTGCGGATTTGAATCTAATAAGGATGGACGGGTTTAACTATATTTGAGAATTCGCTGATGTGTCCGACGAACCCTGAATTAAATATTCCACTTTCCTTTTTTCTGTATATAATTTCATTATTTTATAATTTATTACTGATTTGGCATAAAATCTGTATCTCATTAAATTGAACATAATTAAAAAGTAATTCCTGAAATTGTATTTATTATTATTAGTATTTTTATAAAATCAGTATCTCATTAAATTGAACATAATTAAAAAATAATTCCTGAAATTGGATTTATTAAGGTTGGTTTCTTAATTAGCGTTTTTTTAAAACAAATTCAATTGTTTTTGTAAGTAAAAATCTAATTTCAATCCATCAGAAAAATCAGAAATCAGAAATTGAAATTTGGATAATTGGAACTAGAAAACTTGTCCCAAAACTTTCTCCGGGTCAAAGTTGATGGAAAGCGAAAATTTAATTTTTTACTCATCTATAATTTAAACACAAATAGTATTTGATATTGTAAATGTGATTTGCGGAAACAATTGAAATTTTCGGACATTAAAATAGGGTCAAAAGTTGGAAATTTTTGAAATTCGGAATGAAATGTTTTTCTCCAAAAGAATAGTTGAAATTCGAAAATCTAATTCCAATTTTCACCCCTACTCCAAGTTATACATACCATCAATTGTATTTCCATGCCTGTAATTAACACACACATGTATATCTAAATGTCTGTAAGATTCCATGCATCTACACACGAAAGATGTAATTCGAGGAGTGTAGCACGAACAAAACAACTAGATGGAGTCGAACGCGAACTTGCTAACATCAATTATTTTTTGTTTTAATTATAATTTCATAGAGAAGACTGTTCATAATTCATGCACACCTAAATAAGTAATTAATTTACACTTTTTTCTCCTTTTGATAAATCATTCAATACGTACATGTATTTATACTATTCTTCTTGGTTATTTACTTAGTAATAGTATAATCAATAGTAGTTTTATGGATTGTATGATGTAATATGATGATAAATTTATTGATTTTAACTTGCAAAAGCACTAATAAAACGTGCAGCAAAAACAAATCAGAGCTGGGTGAGGGGGTGGGGGTGAAGAGATGGGGGTGTTCTATTTACAAACCAAAACAAACTCAAAATCACTATAAAAATCAATAATTCCACAGCGTAAAAAACCGAAAAGAGAAAAAAAACAAAAGAACGAAAAAAAAAAACCGGAAACCACAAAAAAAAAAAAAAAAAAAAAAGAAAATGTAGCAATCTCCATGTTAGAACATCAAAGATACTACAGGAAATGGTCAGTGTACTAACTTCTAATATATGTTGACATATCCTTGAAAAAAGAAAAAGAAAAGAATAAATCCTATAGGGGCACAGGTCAACGGTCATCTCCGGGTCAACGCAATTTTCGCGTGCTTTGTCACCATTGATCAATACTCCCTTCCCTTGTACTGCATTTCCTACACAATTGAATTGTACAGAAAAAAATCCTTGTTATAGTAATTGTACTTCGAGTGAGTGTTACTCATTTTCCCACAACGATGCAAACGTAATAATACTAAAAACGCCTTGTTTGGCAATAGGATTGATAAGATTGATTGGATTAGTTAGGATTAAAATTGTCTATGGTAATACAATATAATATCAATACGTTGTTATCGTATGTCTAAAATTAGTGATTATACAATCCTTATATTGGGTAATATCTGGGGGTTGGGGGCACTAAATAAATCTGGGCCTACTTTTTATCAAGGGTTCAAAATTTTCAACCTCAAACATTTGGCAAACCTGGATTATATTATCTATAAAGCCCTATCACAATTAACAAACAAGGCTTCACAGTAGGAACAGTCTTGTAGTAGAAATAACACCGTACGTACAGACAAACATAGGACAGTTAAATTATCTTACCTGCGGGTAGGCAGACATGTACAAGACTGGTGGTCGAGGCTGTCCAATCATCATCTGCTGCCCATACTGCATCGTGAATTTGAAAAATCCAATTAAACTTCTGTATTATAATACTACAACTTAGGCAAATTACTACAGGCAGAACCACATAGTAAAACAAACCTGCGGTCCATTTGGATGATAATATTGCTGTGGCATTTGTCCACCCTGTGGATTGAACATAAGAGGCTGCTGTGCAGCAAACGAAGGCCCCATCTGCAAAATACACGATTCCCCACGATAATTAAAGCCAGAATAGCAACAATAAATTACAAGAAATTATACTTTCTTAGCAGTAACAACTACAATGAATAAGAAAGTGTTCCGATAGATTATGATCCTTCTTCTCATTATTTCATTAACGGGTAAAAAAGGTCCGACATTCTACAACCTATCTTGCTTTTCCTCTTCATTTACTCTCTTTTTCTTATCTCATTATTCGATGGGTACCACAAATAATTTATTTTTACCAAACGGGAACTTGCATTATTTTCTATAACAAATATTAAGACCTATGAGTAATGTAGATATTTTATTTTCCATACTTTTCCGTTTTTTACAACTGCAATAGAAACTCCATACTTACCCCAATACCAACAGGCATTCCATGCATCTGAGACACAGGTGCCACATTAGCTGGATAGTAGAATGGACTATCAAGAGCTGGAGAAGAAGGTCTCAAAGATGCCTGAGTTGGGACAAAACTCTTTGCATTCGGATTGAATTTAAATTCCTGCCACGCAATCAAATGGCAAGAAAATAATTAATTTAAGCAGAAACATGGTTGAAAAATTAAATTTTCAATTTCTATGATCCCACCTTGGCATTCGGATTCAGGGACGACTTTTCTGAGGACAAGGAACTAACAGATGGACTGGGCGAAAATCCTCTGGTAGCGGAAGTTGAAACAGCGCCTCCACAGTCGGAACTGGATGATGCAGAACTACCGGGTCGGCCAAGATTAGTTGCGGACACTTGTATTTTGGAGGGTATTGGCTCCCCTGGCAGCTCATTAGAAGAATTCGCTTTTTCCTGACCTTTGGATGATCTAAGTGATGGATCGAATGCTGTAGCATTTGGAGACAATGCAACCTTATCAGAGCTTTCTTTCTTTAATCTCAATAATGAATCTGAATCAGTGAACACAACAGTATTAATGTTAACTGAATGAATGTAAGATGAAACAACGTGGCAGAATCAAACACCATCCATAACGAGCAAATCGAAGATGCATAACACAACGTAGTGATTCTATAAGACATTAAAAGACTCATGTCTAATTCCAGCTCACTGCACCTAATGTAGATCTTAAAAGATCAATCAGTTACATAAAACAAGATCTCGAAAGATTAAGGAATTCAATTTATTTTTTCCTGAACACAAATGATACCTAATGTTTGCACATTCACCACTGCAAAATTTTGGAATTTTTAAAAAATTGAAGATCTTGTCATCGGCAACCAAGAGTAAAAGAGTCACATTACGAATAGTACATGATTTGAACCACCAAACATATCAGATGGGCAAAGAAGATTTTCTTTTCCGCTCGTAAAAAATGACAGCTTATCAAACATTTCTAAAGACAAGAGAAATAGAACAACCACGGTCAATCAATAGAAAAATAACACTCTTACTTATCAGCCCTTTCACCTTAAAATTAGAAAATATAACTGAGAGAAAATGTCACATCCAGAAAAACAAACAGTACTATCAGGAACAGACGTAACCGCACAAATACGGCAATTTACTCACCCTCAGATTTTGATGATCGACTCTTATCAAGTACCTGCAGGATAAAAGAAATGATTGTGAGGAAGTAACTTTTAACAATGAAACCGGGCCAACCACAGAGCAGTAGAAGAAAACTAACCAATTGCTTTTCTTTATCCTCCTTAGAGTAACTACTTTCGGCATCTCCACTAAATTGGTTATCATGAACCCTGAGAGAGAAGATATAACCCATTTAGGTACTTGGGGGAACTTCTTGATTAAAAATAAGAAATATCATCATCTCAAAATTCATAGTTTTTATACGACTTTCTTATTTGGTTTGTTCATTAAATGATCCATAATACCAGACCACCATTATTAGATATTAGATGATAGGGGAAAACACCTGCTTGCATCAATCAAAGAGGACTGTTTATGAAGCTGTTCAGTTGGCAGCTGTGGACCATGATTAATAGAACCTGAATGATAGCTATCCCTGACCAAAGCAGTCAAAGAAGACTGCACGTCGCCCTACAACAAGAAAACAAATATTAATGATAACATATAGATTCAATATCCAACAATGAACAGCAACAAACTTAATAAAAAGCTTGATGCAAACAAGGGATAAAAGCAATTCAAAAAATTAAATACTGTAGATAGAATAGTGACATGGACAACTGGAAGAAAACCCTTCAATCATGCTGATTAGTTTCACAATAGAATACCTCACCAATCCCTTTCAATGCAAATCTGCTCACACTTAACTCAATAAACTGCTATTACGTTTACTTCTTTGGGAGGAAATCTCATCAAAGATCAAGAAGAAGCAACAGTATAGATGCATGCATTATCCTAAACACAAGAGTCACATGATAATTCTGGTATTGCAGTCTGAAAGTGCATTGGAACCAAATTATTAACGAAGATAAAAGAAATAGCGAATTAAAATTCAGAAACTCTGGTGGATTTTTAAACTAACTATTATGAACAGCTCCAACGATTCCAACCAACAAAAGGTCTATAGAATAAATCGTTTGCCGCACATAATAAACTATGCAACTTGAGTTGTCCTTCTCTTTAAACATTTAAAGCATCATTGAAAAATCAAGCAAAACAAGTGGTTAGGAAGTACCATAAGAAAAAAAAAAGAGAGAAACACCTAAAGCGGGCAAATATTATGATAACTATTGACTCTCTGCTTGACAATAAAGAAAAACTACCATTGATAGAAATCTGGAGGACGTTTGAGTTCCATCACTAGTTTTCCTGATACTCGTGTCTGTCAGAGGTTTGCCAATAACAGAACTGGAGACACCTCCAAATGTTTCATCATTTCGGGAATCTAACAAGATGTTCTCAATCTCGTCATATCCACTGTCATCAACTATTCCCCGGTACACTGAAGAAAATCGTGTTTCTTCATCAACTTCAAGATCTCCATCAAGTTGCATACCTCTCTCCTAAGATAACAATACAGTTAGAATGAAGGAAAGACAAGACAGAAGGCGAAAAATTGGTAGTAAGGTCTCAGTCTAACCTCTGCTAAATGAAGATCACGGGTTTCCTCGCCCTCAATCTCTCTAGCAATCCGCATAGCTTCTCTTTCCAATTCTCTCGTCTGAGGGCCTCTCTCGAGCTTTGTTGTGTAAAGTTCCTCGTTGAAGGTGCTCGTCACTCCAAACAAAGCCGCATTTGCTTCGAACTGATCCCAGCCTCTGATGCATAATTACAATAATTGTATGAGTCAACACGGTATCACATAAACAAGGATGTCAAATCACAATCATAGAACTTTGCCATGCGAGAAATGACTATTCAACAAGATGAACACAACAATAACTTATCCATGGAGTATAAAGAAGTTACAACACCAACTACTACATGGTTTACTCTAAAGGGAAATCTCTGGTGTTATCCTAATGATCATGTCGGCTAGAAACAATCATAAAATTTTATCTGAAATTCAGAGAACATATGTAATTCCCAACCTATTCCAAGGGTTGTTGAATATGTCATCCAATCCAGCACAACTAGGATCATTTTCATCAGGCATCCAAGGCTCCAATTCTCTCCCCGCATCTACATGACGGGACTGTGATATGTACGAATCTGTCATAATCTCTTGCTGCTTTTCATGTTGGAGCTCGTTTGTCAGGCCATCCCTAGTTACAGGCACTCCCTGTTCCAGTTCGACAAAGAAGCTAGTTAATTACACAACTTCCAATAAAACTATCATAGGAAACAGCAATTTCATAATGCTGATTCAGCGACCCAAATCTAACAGCAAAAGTAACAAAATAATTCAATGAAAGGACATAATAACACCTTTGCTATCACTTGTACAAGATCCTTAGCTGGTATGATAAAAGTTTTAGCAGGAGGCTTGCTAGGAAAGTCCAAAATACTTTTCTGTCCTCGAGAACCATCTTTAAGTAAGTGAGCCATTTTCAAAACAATTCCTGCAACACAAAAATGCATGTCAAAAGAATATATATATATTCTTTTATATATATATATATATATATATATATATATATATATATATATATATATATATATATATATATATATATGATTCAAAACAAGGATATATCGAGCTATGGTACTCTTATCACAACATCACCAAAGAACAATATATCAGCATACCAAAATCCTCTGCATTTGTCGCGTGAAATATTCCAGAAAATATAGATCCATCCAGGACCTGGACTTCCACTTGATGCCCGATGAGACATGTAGTCAAATACATTAATCGGTCACGTGAAGGTGATTCAAGCCCCCCTAATTTACCAAAAATCAATTAAAATTCGGAATACAGAAAAGAAAATATTAGAGTTGTTACAGTTTAGAGGGGTGAACTCTTACCAAAATTAGTCCTGCTATAATTTGTTTTACCGCCCTGAGACTTATTATCGGACCTAGTCGCAGCATCTTTTTCAACTTTACGGCGGCCATATCCATTAGACGAAGAAGATGAAGAAGAGGAAGATCTGGGCTGCGCAACTTGCTGCATATTCATCTTCAAAAGATGAGATCAAGTGTATGCAGAATGCAGATGACTTAGGCGCTGCTGGTTCAGACAACTGTAAAGGTAGAAAAACTGTATACAGATTAAGTCTCTGATGAGGCACGTGGAAACTCGAATACAAATAACATAATATAAAACTCAAGGCATGCAACAGCTCTGTTTGACAATAACGAGAAATTTTATGTTGCTGGCAATTTACTGCAGATACTAAGCAACACAAACACGTGTATTCCCTTTTAGATCAGGCAAACAGCCCAACCCTCAACCAACTCTAGGGCGCAGAAACTAAAATAAAACTCGTTATCTTAACATACTTCCAAAACGATATGACAGCATCTACAAAATTGGCCAATGATAATAGTCCTCACCTAAATATATATATAACAACAATCCCTCAACCCAGGCAACTATGCGCACACCGTAGTATAATGATCAGCAATTTTCGAAGTGTTCTCTGCAACCAATGT